>JAMKCH010076187.1:0-22930 GCA_023653785.1 Ophioderma brevispina
CGAATCCCCTCCCCCCCCCACACACACACACATACACACACACCACCACCACCACCGCCGCCGCCGCCACCACCACCCCTCGCGCTTGAGGATTTCGAAACGACTGAAAACAAATTTCGGGTAAATTTACAAAATGTAAATAGTGACTGGCCAGCCGCCAGCGGTTCTGCTTACCAACTCTAGTAACAAGCGCAATTAATTTGGAGAAGACGTAGCATCTTACAAAAGAAACAGAAATTTACAAAATGGCAGTGTTTTCTGCCCACGTGTCTTCTGACCCCATACAAACACACTGTATATAGCTGGTCCCTAGCCAAAGTGAGTTTGGCTTCCAGATGTCAAAGCGTTGACGAGGAGTCAAAGGTTGTAAGCGAAAGAAGAAATAGCAAGAAATCAATAAGGCATTCCGCCTAACTTAAATAGCGCCGCTTTCAGTTCCCTCTGCCTATGGAAATAACCTGAAACTAATGTATTCCATGTTGAATGAAAACGAACGTTAAAGAACGCATGGTTGTAAACTGTCATGATTTTATAAAAGTACTTTCCAGACTTAGAATCGTTAAACTCCTTAACACTTAAGTGACCGGGGGGGTTCCTAGGGACCCTCCAAATTTGTTTTCGCGCTGGCCGCTTTACGCGTGGGTTTTTCGCGCCGAAATTTTTTGTAATTGTCTGACTTTTAAATGCGCTTCTTTTCATACCAAAAAAAATTAAAATCGGCCAAGCCGTTAATGAGTTAATTAGTGAGGGTCCCATGGAACCCCCCCCCCCCCCTTGGGCACTAACGGAAGTCAACTGAGAATATTTAAAAAAATCAAAGAACCAAAGCAATTTTTTGCTGATATATGTTCACACATACATATAAGTAAACAAATAATAGTAACATTAAAAATAATTAATCCTTTATGTGCTCAAACAAACAATTTCATTGGAGACGTTGCTAAACCGTTACTGTACAAAGTCTATGGGAAAATGATGTGTGTTTTGTTAAATATATGTAATTTGGGTCTTCTATAGTAGATGTCAACATAAAATAAGTTTTCAAAAAGTTTGATGTAAGCGCAAGGCACATTTGAATTTTCCGTCTTTTTGCCCATTTTTCGCATGTTTTGAAAACAATGTTTTGCCCCTAATTTGCAGCCCAAATAAAAAAATTTCATTTTTATTGCTGATTTGCGGTTGTCTTATGACCCTTCACATGTGGTATAAATTTCGTACAAAATTCCCTCGGGAAAGTGGTTTCCTTAGGGGGGTCCCATGGAACCCCCCCCCCCCTTGGGCACCAACGGGAGTGAAAACCCCTTGGTCACTTAAGTGTTAACTATACTGTATTTTGGTGGTATTTTAATAAACCTGTTCTCAAAGTATATAGAATAATAATGGATTCGTTTTTAAAACGATCGGTGAAAAAAGATTAAAAAGAAAATGCTAAAGTATAGTTGATGAATTTTACATACCAGCTTGATAAATGTTCAAGCATCCCAGCACAAAAATACATTGTCATTTTGATCTAATATTTGTGTAAAGAACAACATTTCCCAATATCTTGGCAATCGGGAATAAGTACGATGTTCGATAGATCAGTGGCTGCAGCGGCAAAACACAATGCCCAATTTGAAACTCACGTAACACGCATAGCATGTAAATTTTATAATGAACTCATGCGATCTCTAGTTACGAGAACGGTCAGTATCAAATGCCAGTTCCTGATAATTGTTGAGAATACCTTAACCTTCACTTTAAATGACCAAACAACCCAGCCAAATGAAATATCGTAATGCCGTTTTAATATGATGAACGCATAACCATAGCAACGCAAATATCTGAAGATTGGCATCACATTTGATGATTTTGTAGACATTACATAAGAAGCTTGCAGATGGAAAAGTTTTCTAACCACATTATGAATATGGACATAATGATAAATGGTGCTCCGGGCCAGGTTTGAACATGCGACCATCTACGTTCTAGGAAGAACAGGGGATGTGTAAGTGTGGTGGTTTATTTATGTATCGATACGTTTCTGAAAACCTTCCTGACATGTTTAACAATTATTTTGTATATATGCACAGTACTCATAGCCACCAAACCAGAAATGCATTCGATTTTTTAATTGCTAGAAAAAGAACTGATTTTGCATCCAGAGGTATTCGTTCAAAGGGTCCTGCTCTCTGGAATAAGTTATCTTTGAATATAAAAAACAGCAAAAACCATAAAGACATTTAAATACTTAATCAAGGATACTTTTCTTCATACCTATAGCTAACTTGTAGTATTTATCATTATTCTGCCAATATTTTAAATAATATTGAATACATATATTGTTGGTTGACATGTATCATTTAATATATTTATACCCAGGCTATCCGAGTTGGTGTCAAAGAAATCTTTGTATTGTACAGTTACGGGTAAAAGTCCCCGGATTTATACAATATTATTTTGGAATATGTCATCGCATCCGGGCATTTTTTGACTGACTGGTAGACTTTTGGACTACAACACTGTCAACGCATGTTGAATTGATTCAGCCATGATATTTAAATAAATAATATAATATTGAATAGTCTTTTATTTCTTATGATACAAAATATATTGCACTCGCTAGATAAACATATTGTACGCGTCTTCGACTCGTACAATATTTTCTAGCTCGTGCAATATTCCTTTGTACAATACTCAAGCCATTCAATTATTATCTAAATATTGCATGTTTTTAGGTTCGGGGACGTCCACTTCTGACCTGTATAGCCTTTTTGACGCCTCCTGATGATGATGATGATGATGATGATGATGAATGATGATGATGATGATATGATGATGAGGATGATGATGAGATACGATGACGAACGACGAACGACGATGGTAATCGTGTCGGCATGTCGACAGTTCTTCCATTTCACTGATGTTTGGGTACTAACCACTTCCATATTTTTCCTGTGGCATTCCGTGTCTTCCCATTGGTGTTCTATTTTTTCGGGTAGAAAGGCAATGGGAGGGCGACAACAAGTATAAATACACCTGAAGCCAAAAGCCCTAAGCCCAGCACCTATCCAACGTGGATCCGAAAGTGGAATATCAGGTATTTCTTCATTCGGTAATCCGCTCAAAGTCGACATAGAAAGTCAAGAAGTAGCTACCCAAAAAAATCCAGCCATGAAACTAAGTGTGCCCAAATTCCAAAGCTACAGCTGTTGATGCGACTTATGACAACAACCCAAATATAAGAGAAGTTTTTGTTACTGACAAAATAAGAACATAATCAACGGTAATTTTTCACAGTATTTATATTTTATAATACATTGCAATTTGTAACTTTACAGAGTACGATGAACCAATTTATCTCTAATATAATTTTATGAGTATTTTTCTATAATTCCGTTCCCATAAATCTACTCAAGAGTTTTTTAATATTATATTTTAAAAGTTAGTTTATAAGTTAGTTAAACCAAAGTTTTAAAATCTGGTTTTGTCCCCGCTAAACGGGGGGTGGACGGATATACCTCACCAGCAATACTGCTGTTGTGGGATAGCATTGGAGCCAAAGATATTGCCGGATGCCCTTCCTGACGTCAATCCCAGTATTCGTCGGCGGTGAGCCTAGCCTTTGGGCAAACCCCAAACCCACCATGCCAAGGCAGCAATGTTGCTGGATTGCCGCCATTAGCTCTCCAAGGCTGACGCCCTTGTAGGTAATCTTTTGGTCCTTCTATCCTGTCTACCAGGGTAACCAGCCTCCCTCTCTCATTGCATTTCCTTAGAAACCCGACGGGGTCGACGGTTAGCTTAGCCGCCGACACTCGGCCCTGGGACAGGTAGTCTTTTTAGCCAGGATCCAGTAAGCATCCCTCACAGGAGACCCACGCTGAATCAATTCTAAAAATTTGCTCCTAGTTTTCATAACGAAATAATTTATACTGCCTTGTTTGGTGTATTTATAATTTGGAGGTAGGCTTATGTGTATTGGTCACAACTCTCACTTTGGCAAAAAATCGAGGGCATCCTTCCAATGAAATCACTACCAAATTCCCATTCAGATCCATTTTATTTAATTACGAGTTATAAATTTACAGGCTTTAAAAACATTACAATGTCGAATTTTGACTATAGAAAGCCCTCTGTACTTGAATTATTATTAGTATAGTGGAAATTGCAGGACTCGTGAGTTCGAGTTCGAGCCCCACTGTGGGCAACGTGTTTTTGTCCCTGTGCAGAATAACTTAATCGCAATTTTGCCTTGTCGACCAAGCTAATTGGAATGGGATATTACAATCACGTCTGATATCCTTGTGTCTTATAAGGCACGTCCCTTTGACAGCCCCTAGATGGAGCAAACATGATGTACGATTTCTTGAAGGCGGCGTATAATAATTGGGCAACAGCGCTTTGGAGCCTGTTTCGGGATTAAGCGGTATAATAACAAACTTATCAATTATAATTATTATTACCAGATCAACTTTGCCATTGTAACCAAGTACAGTGTACGAATTTTCCTTTTGCCAAAATCTTTTGAGATATGAACGAAAGTGAGTAGAACGGCCCCTGTCCAATTCCAAAAAGGAACTTGTCCAATAACAACAAACCACCAACTCTAACCTTTAAATCCACTCGATTCTTCTGTACAGACACTCTTGCTTCATTTGAACTGGGGTTGGTCAAATGAGGAGATGGTCGTCATGGTTCCGGAGAGATCGTTTAACCTTTCATTTATCTTGACAGAGGGGTGTGGTCAACGTCTGGTTTTGAAGCAGGATCTATGTCTTATACCTTGCATCAGGATTCGGGATCAGATATGACGCCAGAAAGTGAGGCAAGACTGATCAAACTTCCAATGTCATTAGTAGACATGTGAAAAACATCCAATAGGGCTTGTTCGATTGTACCCCCGATTAGGCGATAGGAAGAGACTCAACTAAGGACTGATCCTCTTTCAACTGCGCTACTAGACCAGATTCCAAACTAAAACCCCACCCAACCGCCGCTCGATCCCGTTGATAAATTTGCTCCAAATAGCTTTGCGCTCATGTATAACACCGATCCAGCACCCCTTGCTGAGAGTGAAAACTAATGGTGCCAGTGGTGAGGATAGCCACTGTTTGCAAAAAATAAAGCCGCCCACTTTCCTTGCCCGCCGATCTCCTCGGCAGCTTCAAATCCTGCGACTGACGGAAAACAATCGTACAATCGTCTTTATTAGGGCCATCTTCCATCACATAGTTTAGACCTCGGACTCTGGTCAAAAACCCTTCAATTATGTCATAGACGCCTGGAGGGAAGAACAAAGGGATCATTTTACTGTCAAATCACCCCCAAAAATGGAATTTTAGACCTGGCTCTCTTCATATTCGCTCACTTTGTTATATATTTTTTGGCTCTACAAAAGCGGTCTCTTTTAACAATTTTTGTTAACACCCCCACCCCCTATGTACCAACACACACACACCCACACATACCACAAATTATTCAAACAGGGTGAAACATTTTAACTTTTTTTGCGAAGTTCCACCGACCTCGCAGCTGGGTAACATGCAACGAGATAACTATGACCTCATAGAAAATCTATTACTAACAGTAAATGGACTTAAAGGTAGCTGGCCTCTTTTCAAAGTAATATGGGTTATTACATCTGTCTGCCAAAAGCTGTGCACACTTTTGTCAGCAATGACGTAAAAATTAGGTATAGTTACATACTTTTTTTTTTTCATTTTATTACTATCGAAAAGCTTAGAACTAACTCTAACACATGGATAATCTTACCAACCTTATTAATTCGCTCACATACAAGCAAACCCCTGTGACTGAAAATCGACTGGGCGTGGGTCCGATAGCTTGTTTGAACAATGTTGTCCTACAACGACTTGCCTCACTTAAGAAACTTCCAATCTTACCGTGAAACCAGCTGTAATTCAGGCTAGCACCTTTACGGAAAAGAACATTTTAATAAAAGTTGAATTATATACGGTAGAAATTTTTAATCTTCTGGCACGCTGCTTGACCCCATTCATCCGCTCTTTTTATTTTAGAACAATTTGAAACAGTGGAGACATAGTTTTGACAACTGACTAAGTTTAAGTAGGGACATGCAAAGTCTTTAAAGACCTCTGCCCAAAATCATAAATTCCATTGGCGGGATGCGGTAATATTGTCTAATAGGCCTACAAAGGACAAGATTCGTATGTTAGGAAGGGAGCCCTCTATATGCCCTTCTTCCAACAGAAAGACTTGTAATACTAATTTTTAAGAAAATCTATTTGTTCGCAAATAAAATTTCATAAAATTTACACAGGATGTAATCAGTAGAACAATAATCAAAATTATTTTGTCAAAACTAGTGTCGTCGTTGATATTTGTTGTTTTCTTCTTGTTTAAAATCAAACAGCTTTGTCTGTGTCAACAACAATATAATTATAGTATAACATTAAACGGTCGGGGCCGGGCCTCCACCAAGGGCCATCACTAAGCGCACTTATATTCATTATCCATTCTTGAGCTACATCATCAAGAAAAAATCAGATCAGAAAGAGGAAAGAAGCTGATATATGCAGATTACATTGCATTACCTGCAACTCGAGGATAAGTTAGGACTAGAAGGGCGAATGAATGGCTGGTACCAAGAACTCAGCAAGTCATGGATAAGATGCGCATCAGAAGACCGAAGTCAATGTTAGTGCCAAGCCTGTCCCAACCCACAGATGGAGATAGAAGTAGGTGCAGGTGCTGAAACAGGTTTAAACTAGTATTCCCAGTATCTTTCCGGATCCTATCAATGTTTTTGCTTTCCGAAACACGTTTTCCTCATGCAAAGTTGATAGAAACAAACTAGAAATTAGTTAGAGGGTTCACTTGAAATTGCTTAGGTAAGATCAACGGGCTTAAAAAAATGTAACATATAGTTATGGGTAAGATTTTTGATTTGACTAATCGATATGTATTCAATGGCAAGTTCGCATATGAAGCGTCAGGGGATTGGGTGCGGGAGGGTGTCCCCCTGCGCATGCGAATGCAAAAACCTTTGGGGAGTCCTTTCGCTTTCAAACAAAACATTTCTATAATCTATGGGTCCGGGAGAATTCGCGTTCAGAAAACGTTTTTTTTGTTTTTTTTTTTTTTTTTTTTTTTTTTTTTTTTTTTAAACCAACAATATTGGTATTTTCCCCACCAATATGCGCTGAAAATTGCCGAATCCGTGTAATTACGGCACACAGAATTAAAATCGATTTATTGCAACAATTATAAACAAACCTATATTGACTGATTTAAATAATTTTGGCATGGCTTTCCAGACTGCATAGCACTTCTTCCTTTCCTCTCAAAAGACGATACTCGTTCTTGAAATTTTGGCAGGAGCCCCCGTGCAGCCAAGTGAATAATCTTAAAGTGGGTAAAGAATCTAGAGGTGTGTTAAATGCTGTATATGATTTGAGCCTTTCAGTAGGGGAAACGTGCCAAAACTGTTACACAGGTCAAATTTTTGAGCTTTTGTTATGTACTTGGCTTGACCACTCATTCTCATAATTTCTTTCTCTTTCTATTCTTGGCATTGGATCGCAATCAAAATTGCCAGCGTTGGGCCCCTTTCTATATACAAGAACTGTACTCAAGTTTAGGTACCCATGAGAAAGTAAGAGAGACTACTACCTGACAGAAACCATCTAATCGACCAAATCCTTAGAAGGTTTCATGGAGAAATATCAGGATTTGGGTGGAACACACAAAAGCACTACTGAAATGCTCCAAGATGGCAAAAATAATGGTAAACCAATTGTGACAACATGGCTGGACCTTCAAAATGCATACGGCACTGTACCACACAACCTTTACGTTTGCTTTAGAGTGGTAATCCTTTTGTTCCAGACCACATTAGGGAAAATCAATATTTAAAGACTATGATTAGCTGTTCATATTTGACCAAAACAACTGAATGGACACTGACTGATCATGATGATATAGTCTTCCAAGGGCTGTCCACTCCACTGCTTCCCTGTCTCTAGGGCGTCTTCATCTTCATTTCTGTGTCTTGATCTCCTAGACAGTCCAAACACCTCGGGTATACTGCATACTAGTTAATCTGACTCATTCTGCCAAAGCATCGCAGATGACCTGACCTGACCCTCGTAGCTAGGTATTAGTCCAGATGGCCAAGAACTTGTCAATACAGTGAACAACTTCATCAAGTGGAGGACACGACCATGAAAGCCAAAACACGCAAATGCAAGTATCATGACATGAGGAGTTTTTATTTTTTTGCCCCACACGACAGAACAAAAGCGACAATGCCACAAACGCCAATATGTGGCATACGATCCCGGCATAAGAACTAGAAGGACAGCAGATTGCTTATAGCCACAGTCAACCCATGCGATCCCTCGGGAAGCTGATCTACATATAACGACCTGCAGGCCCGGGGGGGTTATCATTGGAAAAGGGTAGGTACATATGTGCCGCCGATATGGGTCACATTTCACCCTCACTATAGACAATGGTCGTTCTTTTTCCACCATGCTCTAGGTTGATGGGTCTTTTCTGAGCATTGCTACTATAATAAATGGTCCATGTTTTCTTTTCTTCTGTTCTTCTTTCTCTTTCTTGTTCGAATTTTACGATGAAAATGGGTCAATTTTTTCTGATTTTCGGTAAAATCACAATTAAAATGGGGTGATTTTTCCGATTTCTTTCTGAAAATTTACTATAAATGGCCGATTTTTCGAAGATTACTATGAAAATGGTTCAAAATTTCAAAGTCACTATAGAACGGGTCAAAATTTTGTAAAACCAATATATAACATGGGTCTTATTTTTGTACAATTCGGACACTATAAACATGGGTCGATTTTTTTACCCGGCCGACGCACACCCGTATCTGACCCACTTTTTGGTCGAGTACCACCCCCCCCCCGGCCTGAAGGACAATAACATCAATATATGGTGGTATGCCAAAGCTGACAGAAGAAAATGCTTCAAACAACCAAATCAAGTCCCTGCGTGGGCCGTTTGAAACCTATGCAATATATCAATAATGCTATTGTAAAACCAAAATCTTACGTGGACGCTCACCATCGTATAATTTCCCAATTTTCCTACGTCGAAATTCTGGAAGCTACTTGCATTAAATACCTGAAGCAATGGGCAGTATAATCAGATGCAACCACCACAGCCCCTGTACAGGAGCAAAACACTATCCACTAAGCCTGCAACTGAAAAGGCTAACGCACATCAGTCAATGTATCAAGTAACTAAAGTACCATCTATCTTACGAGTACTCTAAGAGGGAGCACAGACACTCTACAAAAATGCATGGAAAGTAAAATACGAAAGACAGGAATTGTATACATGAATCAAAGCAGGAATAACGGCATCCTAATTCTGAATGAAATTGCTAGAGGCCAGACGGATAGAGCCCGTCTTGGGAAAAAAAGAGCCAAAAGCTGATCAAAGAAATGAGTCATCAAGAAAAAGGAAATCCCTCCCTCACCGGAGACTATAAAGTGTGATGTTGAAGACAATGTTGGTCTACCTTTACGGCTGTGCGAAACAGGGCATTGGTTGAACCGGGATTCAGAGTCTGCTATGCAGGTCGACACCTCCCGGAAGAAACATTTGTATGTCTGGATGCCAGAGCCTGCGCTGTCTTTCCACATCAACGCAAGTCTGATCAACTTCCCTCCCGCTGCAATCTGAAGCTGTGGGGCCAGACCATCTGGACTCTGTCCAATTAATTTCACATCATCGTCATGGACACTGTTCCACATCCTCATTGTTGTAGCTTACTCACTCATACAAAGCGGAAGAACTGGCGCCATGACCAACACTGAAAGCACTCTCTACAGGTCTGGCACCATACGTCGTACAGGCAAAGTCATAAAAAAAACCCATCGCACCTGAGAATCGGAACTCCATCTCTGCTAATGCCTTTCGCACAGCTGATTCGTACATATCAACCCTAATCGGGAATCCAGTCTTACCAATGTCCTACGGAGCCAACCATCATTCTGAAGAAGGCCAATGAATGGGTATTTCGATGGATTAGGAACACAACAAACAACTAATTGTTCGCCTCCAGAATCACTGAGACAGCTAAGATACCAAATATCGCCCCTTTCTAACCAAAACAAAGACAGTGATGATCATAGAGCTGACGGTCCCTAAGGAGGAGAACCTATCCAATGCATATGCAAAAAAAAAAATTGCAAATACCAAGATTTAGTGGCTGATGTGAAAGCAGACGATATTCTCCAAGATTTCCAATAGAGTTGAGAGCGGAGATTTCTGCCATACATCATCAACCCAGGGGGATGCCTAGGGCACACACCGATTTTCACTCAATATAATCATGAACAAGTTGCTCTCGTTTTCTTCCCTGGTCGACGAAAGGTCGTACCAGGTCATACGCTGTTTCCCTGCGACTTTTGGTCTCTCACCACTATCACAACTGAACAAAGAGTCCGAGCCATGAAGCGATGCCCAAGGCGCAGGGAACCAGTGTATGATGTGATTTGACTGATTTTTCCGTTTTAAGCACTAGGAGCACCACTATATTTTGCCACAAATTAGGCAAATTCATCACAAATCTCTTCCGTACAGAAAAAAAAATCCTCTCCAGTAAATCACATGTTGAATCGGTAGATTATGCTTCGTATAACAACAAAAATGTCAGATTTTGATAGGAAAAATCAAACTTAGCGATTATTCATCCAAGATATGAGTCTCAAAGTTCTTGAAATGAAAAATGCTCCCAGTCGATTGCAATGGCGATGACGTCATCGGAATTCCGCTTACTTTTCGAGCATTGCGCAAATTCAGCGTAGAGCAAATCTGCGAGTAGAAAATCGATGTGTTGGCCTCCTTAGAGGCATTCCTAAAGAAAAGAAAAGTTATACCGGTGGTGAAAGTATCATGGTCCGGCAGGTATCGTATTCTGGCTCCATAGACGACAACGGAATAAAGCGTGAAACTAATGCTGCGTGAAGAGTCAACTGACTGAATCGATTGCCCTATTGTTCACCATTGTTCCCGGGCTGACTGTGAGCCCGGAGGACTATATCTCCTGCCACACCTGTACAGCAGCCCAAAATTGCACTCAGAGCGACTATGTCATCTAGCTCAGTTGCTCCTAGAGCATTGCTACTTTGATGGTAACAAATCAAGACTTCAATCCCTGGGTTATACTAACGGCAATGTCTTTTTTCTCCTTCACCGTTTCTGCTTCCGTATGAGCTTACGGGCTAAATTTTCACTAATTAGCCCTATCACTACCACAACTCATTAGAACTCAATGAGCTGAGGTTGGAAAATGCACCTACGTCCAAAAGATGCGATGACCGGTCATCGCACCAACACTCATATGGGCACGAATCGCGGCCCGGCCGCGACTTTCCCTCGTGCTTGCCATCCCTGCCTCATGGGAATGGTGCGCCGTAGGCCCCGCCCACGGAACTTCAATTTCTTTAAGCTCTAAAACCGCCCACCCCCTTCCCTTCCTCTGTGAAATATCAAAATGCGGTAAACAATAGCACCTTTATTTGAAGAGCAACAAACCTTAAAATTTTCCGGTGGGACTAGTTGAATTGGTTCAAAGGCAATAATTATAATGCCCATTTCAATCAATTCTGTGAATTTATTTTTAAACACAGAAATAACTTGTTCATATATATTTCCCCTCTCTAATCACCTGCCAATAAATACGTCCGCGAACTGATGAGCGTGATGAAATCAGCCTATATTTTGTATTCGTACTACTAGGCTTCACAGCACATTATTATTTATAAACAGCACCCAGCAATATGTATCCAAACCTCGTCATTTTTGCTTTGTGAGGGTAAATAAACTTTGAAGTTTCCTCTCAAAAGTAGGCCTAAAAGTAAAACAAAAGCAAAACAGGCAATTAAACAGCACCACATCCACAACCGCTCAAAATAGAAAAAAGATTTAGCAAAGTGTGTCGAGCTTGTGTGGGGGGAGAACAGGAGATATAGCAAGACAGAAAGGGTCAAGGGTAAAGGGAAGGATGAGACAGACAGCAAAGTGCACGAACGTTAGTGAATTAAAGAACACATAAAAACAACAACACCTATTAGTATTATAATCAGCCTTCGAGTGGTGAAAAAGAAATCTTTGTATTGTACATTTTTGTAGAATTTCCCCGGATGCAATACAATATTCTTTTTAATATTGTAGTGCATCCGGGTCATTTTAGTGAGAACGCCATTATTTAAACCTGTATCGTTCGCCATTTGGACTACACAACATCCGTCAATGCAAGGTTTGGTTTATGATTCAGCCTAGATTTTAAATAATAATAAATAACACTGAATGGCTTTGGTCATATGAGAATTACAAGAATATATTGCACTCGTTAGAAAAAATTGTACTTCGTCTCGACTCGTACAATATTTCTAGCTCGTGCAATATATCTTGTATCAGACTCAACAGCCATTCAATATTATATAAATAATTGTTACTGCACTGAAATTGGTAGAAAACAGACAGAGCCTTGGAAGGCAGAGCTGCAAGGCTGCACAGCTAGGCGAGACAATGTGCACACTATAATAAATACAAGAGCACTGAGAAACAAAAGCCTGAGATCTACAATAACAAAAATGAAAACAGAAAAACAACCCCGTCGTTTCGAACAGATAAACTGTTCTTTATTATCAAGCATAAAAATACACAATAATATAATAATCATAAAATAAATATATAAATAATAGTACTAAATAGCTTGGATTCAAATGATCGTGGGTAAGCCATTATTTAAAAAAGTTCAAAGAAGAAGAAGAAGAAAGCCAGCAAGGCACCAATAGTCATCAAAGAATTGGATAAGTGCCATTACGGGGGTCGGAAATGTGTAGTTCTGTTGTCCCCACAGACTCCGAAAAATATATCTCAATTAGTTAACTGCGCGAGAGATTAACGTTAATCAGTCCGTCATAGCGAAGTCATGCAAATTAACGAAACTCAATATCTCCGGAAAAACGAAGGGGTTCTATATAGATTTTTGCATCAATGTCCGTACTATGTTTGTTTTAAATAGGCCCTATGTATCGTAATTGGGTCTGAACCTATAGAACCTAGCGAGAAAATTTAACGTTTTTTGTCGGGACTTTTCGGTGCTCGCCAACACCAACGGAAAAGTGAATACTCAATCGCTACGCGGGGCGCACAATCCCTTTTCCACAATGCATTTCGGTATTATTCCAGTCTTGAGAATTTTCAAACGACGCTGGTTCATTTCCGTTTTCCATTTTAGAAACAGGCTATACTCACTTACCCGTACCGCCGTAAAGTGCCATGAACAGAGGACGGGCGAACCAAAGAGGTTTATATAGATAGAGAGGTAAAGCGTTACGTCATCGTTAGAAATTCATCGTCTCGCATGTTTTCCGACCACAAGAAAGCATAAAGTACCCACAATAGAAAGCAAGTGGCTGCCGGCCTTTCCTCCGCTTCTTCCCATACTTTGTGCCCTTTGCATATACACTAATCGGTGTGATCCAAATTGATGTATGGTGTTAGGGTGGCATGTGTAAATAAATAGTTCACACCTGGATCATTGGTGCTCAGATACTCTTTTTTTTTTTGCCATAATCAATCGCGCTTAGGTAAAATGATGTATTCATTGAGTCGGTTTTTTTAAATCAATACGACTGACTGTCATTTCATTCGTTGTGTGGCCATGGGTAGGACAAAATTTTAACCACCAAATAGCACCCAACTTCCAACACCTGATATTTTGCCGGATTGTTTGTAACGATTGACATTATGTTGGTATACAAGCACCCAACTAAAATTATTCCGTGCAATATTCAAAATGTCAGCGCCCAGCACGACGACTGGTTTTGAATGGGCTATGGGCTTCACCTTGGGGCGAACCTCTTAAACGATGAGTAGGATTAGGCCACGTAAATAAGACCCCCCCACAAAAGTACAAGCAGCATGTCACTTAATAACCCCCATAGGTTTTACAACATTGGTATTTGCACGAAAACAACATAAAATTAATAATCAATAGTTCGTTTTCTTTTCTGTAAATTTTGATACCCTTTCTTTTCTTGCCCCTTGGCGATCAAAATTTGCCAACAGCAAATGCCCATTATAAAAAAATTTTTCCCTTTTTAAAATTGGCATAAAAGCTATGTGCCATATTGATTGCCATTCGGTGAAGGACCGCATTCTTCCTGTGAAGTGTGTGTCACTTAGTGCATGTTGTTGTATTTTAGCCTTGTTATGTCTTCAGGTGCAACTTTGAAATGTGACCATGTACATTTTCGTAAAATGGACAGTGTGTTGGCGATATGATCACATGGACAAGAAAGGTGGCCAAAATTTGCAGAAAGAAACAGACTATTGATATCATTTGATATGTTTTCGACGTGCTAGACCAACAATGGTTGTAACTTATGGGGGTATTTTAGACAATGCTTGCGTTACTTTTTGGGGGGTCTTTAGTTCGTTAGGACTGACCAAAAACTCTTAGTACTTATAAATAAATACGAACAAAGGAACGTATCAGATCTTTCTGATTTCCTTAGTGACGTAAAAGAACGTTTGTGAGTAATAATTACTTATTAGTATCATTTCTTTTCTCTGAGTTTTGTTCAAGTTTTGGTGTTTGAATTATTCAGTGCATTTTCCTTGCAATTATTTTGTTCCTGAGAAAATGGGCATTTTTTAATTATCGCCTTAATCTGATCTGGTATCGTCATAACCGAATTTCTATTGTATTGGATTGGGGTAAAGTATACAACCTCCAGCAACGAATGAATCGTTTGACACGCCCAAAAAAACTTTTAAATGAACTGACAGAAATAAAAACTCCTACTATAATGCAATAATTTACAGAGCAATTGCAGTGTGGTGTGTACAAGCATACACTCACACTTGACTACCCACGTATTTTATATTGTTGTATTTTTATCCGTGATAAAGAACAGTTTAATCTGTTGGAAACGTCGGTCGTTTCGGTTTCTTTTTGTTTATTGTATACCTCTGGTCTTTTTTTTCTCCGTGCTCTGTAATTTATTGTAAGGCACAATCAGTTTTGCTGATCCTTTTCATCACAATCTAAAATCCCCACCCCGCAAATACATAGTCCATACTGAATTTTAACATGAATAGTTTTCCTAATGTTTTGCCGAAGCAACATAATCAAAAGTCTCCAAGTTTCGCTCCAGTGTAACTGAGAAAATATGAACTTATACTAATAATTCTCCATTTTGTGAGCAAAGTGGGGGACGTTGATGTCGATTAGGCAAGCCATAAAGGCATCAACGTATTGCTGCAACGCGTTGCGTGAAAGTAGGCAACGCGTTGCGACATTTCGGCAACGCGTTGCGACGTCGTCGAATCAAATCCTGATTTCTGTGACGTATTTTCAAAATAACCCAAACGCGTTGCTAGTACTTGCAAAAAAACTCGTTGCAAACTTCAACAACGCGGTTGGCAGCTTCACAACGCGTTGCTAAAGTCAACAAGCCATAAGGGTCAAAACGTATCGCCGCAACGCGTTGTGAGAAAGTCAAAACCGCGTTGCGACCTTTTCGGCAACGCGTTTGCGACATTTGATACTTGGAAACGCGTTGTGGGGTCTATTTTTGAATACGTCACAGAAATTCGTCATTCTAATTGGCCGACGCGCCTCACGCGTTGCTACTTCCCTCGCAACGCGTTGCCGAAATGTCGCAACGCTTTCCGAAATGGTCACGCATTGCGGCCAATACGTTATGGCGTTTATGGCTTGCGATAGACGTATTGCGACAACGCGTGCTTTGAAAGCAACGCGTTGCTAAGGTAGCCAATATAAAAAGAATTTAAGCAACACGTTGCTTTCATAAGCAGTGGTTGTGACCAAGACGTTATGACCCCTTTGTCTTGCTTGCCATAAAGCAACGCGGTTGCTTTTTGAAGGTCTATTTCTACTGCTAACCTTAGACTATGTAACGCGCTACTTTCAAGCCAGCAAGCCAAAAGGGTCATAACTTATTGCTCACAACGCGTTACTTTCATCCGCAAGAAAGCCAAATGGTCATAACGATTGGTCTGAAAGAGTTGTCAAAAGCTTTATTTCTATTGGCGCGTTTTGCGTTTCTAACCAATCCAGAGAAGTAACTAGCAACGCGTTGCTTTTAGCAAAGCCCAAGGGTCATAAGGTAATGTGATCACTACGTGTTGCTTTTTGAAAGCAACGCGTTGCTACAGGTCGAATTCCTACTGGCTACCTAGCAACACGTCAAAGCAACGCGTTGTCCGTAGCATACGTCATGACCCTTTAGCTTGCCATAGTCGATCGGGTACCCTCATAAAATTAAAAATCACAAACGCGTCCATCAGAAGGGGAATTAATATTTGTGAAATGTTTAAACATCAAACGAATGCCAAATTTGAAAATTTCCCAAATTGTGGAAAACATGTTTCCAAAGGCTGTATTCAAATTATGAAATCTGAATCTGCAAAAAATCAAACAATTACATGTCTCAAAAAAAGTGGTGCAAAAACAGATAAACCTCCGATTTCTCAAAAACTTCTAAAGCTGTGAATTTCTTTTCATGAAAGATATTAAAGGTGGTTGTTTCCGATTTTTTGTATTGTGTTCTCTACTTGAATGAAACCTTGCAACTTGCACTAACACCACCATCAAGTACCGTGGGAAACAAACTTGCGGTTTTGATGGTAGACGCAATAATGCACGTTGCAAAGTCCCTATTCATATTGTGCTAATATTTATTGTTAACCACAAAATGGCGGAGTTGTTTGTTTATAATCTTGGGATTGAAATGGATTTGAGGGCTCAAATTTCAGGACGACAATGAGAAAAATACGGCCTTTCAAATCTGATATCAAAATCATACTACTTCCGGGGAAATAGGGGGGGGTCCCAAGACGATCGTAACACACAACCTTTACTTACAAGCTCTTTTTGTATAAATGTGGAAATCCCGTACAATCCTTCCACGCAAGTCAGAAATATTAGTCGGAACATATCTTTCTTCATCCATTTGGGCCAATACACAGTGGGGGGACAGGTCTGGCGATCATCTGGTGAATTCAGATAGATTCGTAGCGCAATCAAGTGCATGACTAAATGATACCTAAAGAACCTGAAAGTGTCATTGCTGCTAATTAATACATTGCTGTATCTGAACAAATAGCTTACATAATATATATAATAATAATTTTTAGCTGTATACCTCATTTTAAAGGGGTTCCTGTTGAAATATTCACTGTTAAATGGAACAGATTTTAGAATGCTGAATGTTTATGAAATTTTTAGATTCAAGTAGCGAATTCTCAACAAAACCCAGGTATGATCCCTTAGCTTAGTTCAACCAGTGAAAATGAATGGCATGTTCTTTCAATTGGTGTTATGTTAAAAGGGAGACCTCAAGAAAGAGTGGAATTCGTATTTCGATTCCATGATTGCTAAGCCCGATGAATTTGTAACTACGAATCCTCACTTTCGAGAGTTTCCCTGACTTCAACCATTGCTCACAATGTACAATCAATGTCCTTAACAAACAAGTCGTAAATTTTTTATAAAGTGGCATATTTACTCAGCCATTGAGTCTGAAAGAGTTGAAAGCTGTTATTGGCATGATAAGATTAATTATCGATCTCCTTTTCGAGTTACACTAGTACATGTATGGATGCACGTATTAAATACTGCGGTCCTTTGCTACATGCACATGTGCGTGTCTTGAAGTCTCAGTACTCATTCAGTGAACACGCCTGATGGATACAAGTTTATACGGGACAAGATTTAATTAATTGTCCAATTCCACCGGGTATTGCAATTGGATTACAACCATAGTTTCGGATGCAGCCTTTGCCAGGAGGAATGGATTTAGGATTAATCCTGGGGAATATATTAAGGCAACGATATTTATCCATAATAACGCAGAATCAAGCAACTGCAGAATCATAACTTTGGAAACATATTAACGACCGGGACTCTGAGAGTTTTCAGTCAGTTGGATCGAATGTATTAATACGAATAAAAAAAATTCGTCCCTTAGCCCATGGGCGCCGCCATTAGACATATAGCTACAGCTAGCTACCAACTATACATAAAATGAATAGGACATGTTTTAGAACTCCATGGAACGAGGTTCCCTGACAAATTAATTTGCCCAATGTCAGATTTGAAATATGCTGTATGTAATGAGAACATATATAGAAAAAATTAACCGACGGAAATAAAAATCAATCGAGGAAAGTCATGTTGTGGAATGGTTTGTACTTAAAAGTAAGGAGATCTTTTGGAGAAGGTAAAATGCGGTGAGTGTCACTTCAAAAGCGATGCATTTGAAGAATTATATTAGCAAACGCGTGAGGTAAGCGTGTTTTAGTGATTAGTGGAAATGTTTAAACAAGTACTTGAAGTGGGGAGTCATTTGAGAGTTAAAATTGGTGAGTTGTTACCTTCAGAGTATTAGAAGAGTTACGTTAGAAAAGTGTGAGTGGTGTGTTTGAGTTGTTAATGTTTACATTTTGATTTAGGGCAGGTTATTCGAGAGTTAAAATATGGCGAGTACCACAGGAGTATCATAATTTTGTTGTTTGTTTGTCCCAACATTACTTTTCAATATATGAAATAGTATGTGACATCAAAATTACTTTCTGTACTGTGAAGTTGACAACTCATCATACCATATATTACCCTCAAAATACCCTCCTATACTTGCACAAGTACATACCTCTTGTTATTTCTTCGTAAACACACCAAACAGAATGTTCACCAAACACAACTCTTGCATACTCTGGAATAACGCTCAACATTTAAACTCTACAAAAAGGGCCTTCAATTTTGTAGGGTTTCAAGCCATCCCCGATACATCAACATAAGACGCCACATCCCAAACTTTGACATATCTAACTCGTGCCAAAATGAGCAACTCAACATATTTGACCTCTCTTAATGACTACTCCCACTTTAAAGTAAAAACATACAAAAAAACAAACTCCCAACTCGCCAATATACAACGATCAACTCTTAACTCTTCTCATCTCCCTGGATGTGATATCTCGCATATGTTAATGCCTCCAAATTTCAGGTCTGCCTACAATGATGGCAGCCACCAGTGCGGAAAATGACGAAATTATATTTATTCGTTATTTTTTTATTCGGTCTAACACCTGTATAAGGACAAGATTCAATGTTGAAAATGTACTTTCCCCTCGGAGTATGCCAAGGATTACAACTATCGTAAAACTTGCCAGATTTGGACAGTCTATGAAGGTGCGTGAATATTTTTTTTTTTTCATTTTAGACCAAAAATTCGCGGAGGGTACTAAACATATGTGACCATACGGAGACGGGCCGGAAATATGGGTCTCATTTTAACCTTTGGTATATGAAAGACCCCTTGTTTCATGCCATTTTAGTATAGTAATAGGTCCCTTTTAAAAATGTGATAAAAATTTTTGGAAAATGAGTCAAATTTGTCCTAAATCTGAAGCCAAACTGTGCTAATAACGTCGACATTTTGAGGAAAAAATGGATATTTGTGTTAAATTGGCCTAAAATCTACATCTCTGGCTATAGCTATAGCTTTTACACCCAAATTGGTATAGATGGGTAAATTTGCAGGACTTCGGAGGCCACTCCATACCCAAAGCCAAATTTCCCCCGCCCCCCCGGGGGGGGGGAATTGTATCAGCTTCAGCTTCACGCTACCATAGATTTAAATTGCGATTTATGAATTGCATTTTGATAATGTTTCAGTGTCTTATCGAAGTTTAAAAAATTAGCCAAAAGGCAAATAACGATAAAACAAATCCAGTGTAGCACATGACTTTTTGTAAAAAATAAAATGACGCTGAGGGTTTCGGGCAAAAGAAGGCTGAGATAAACCCTTTTTGTTGGCAATTACAAGATGAATGTTCACTATAGTTGTCTTTGGTCGTGTGCTTGTCAGAATAGTCAATAGGATATCTACCTCAAGTGAACCTACATTTTGTAACCCCCCTTGATCCCTAAAACTGTGAAGAACCCTAAGTGGTAATATATATGCTCATCCGCCGAATTTGTTTGTTTTGACATCACAAATCATTAATCATATGGTAATACAAAATGATGAAAAAAAATCAATATAATCACTCGATTGATGTTAAACTGCATGACAAATTCTAAACGATATCTATTAACACGAGGCCTAAATATACCGAACTTTACATGATACATTTAACATGCAAACAAGATTAATCCGATTTTAGACATTATAAGTCGATTAATTCCATCTGAAGTAATGAAATTCAAGCATAGGCTTAAAAATGTTAAGCACATACAGGTAGAAAATTTTAAGATTGAATAAAGTCATAAACAAAAACAAAATCAAAAATTTTATCTTTTTCATATTTCATAATTTTCCAAAAACAAAAACCCAAAGGTATGTTACATTTTGAAAAATACCTGACAAAGATTCCAGCCTGATGAAATAAGCTGGAAGGAATATGAAATGCACATTTAAAAAAAAAAAAAAAAAAAAAAAAAAAAAAAATATGTGAAATTTAAAATCAAACATGTAAAAAAAATAAAAAAAATAAAAAAAATATTTTTAAAAAAAAACGTGTACAAAAATTAATAAAAAGACAACAAAAAACTTCAGACAACAAAAAATAACTCTGGTATCCCCAGTCGTTATGTTCACATGATTTCTGTTTATTAATTTTGTTGACCCATATATTCATATCGTTAACATGCGTTCACTCTATTTATTAAATCGTGAGATCATTTTCTACGAAGCTTTCGTTAATCTGCTAATGTGTGAGTTTAAATTCCCCGCCAGTTTTAGGAGATACGCATCCACACTTAACCGTAGATTCGTAGTACGAATCTACACTAAGGACATGGGTAATAGAAGATTCGTAGAAATTAGACCACGGTTTAGTAAATAGAGTGAACGCACGCAATGTTAATTATAAAACCTTACAAAGATGAGAAACGGGACGAGAAACGTCCCCAAGAAAAATCGTTATGTTGTGTCATTGTGTGTTGCTTGATGTTTATGTATGCATCCGTTTCGTGTGTGTGTATGTGTAAGTGTGTGGTGTGTGTGTGTGTGGGTGCGTGGCGGGTGTGTTGTGTGTGTTGGGCGTGTGTGTGGGCGTGTGTGTGTGGTGCGCGCGTGTGTGTGTGTATGTTGGGAGATGTGTGTAGCCAGGGTTTTTTTTTTTATGTGTGCGATTTGTGTTAGGTGTTCTGATAAGCGAGTTCTTTAGTTTGGAAGAACGTCAAACAGTTTATTACATGTTAGGCGTTGCTTACTTTTAATGATCAGGAAACTTCTCCTGTGTATTGTATGATGTGAACGCGCACCGTAAAAGTGGCGCGGCTGTGTTGTAAACCGTATGTCAAATAAATAAAATAAATTGGTCTGGGTTAAAAGAGCCAGTTAAAACGGATTATGCCAAGCAAGGATTCATGTTCCAAGCTTATTTTAATTCTTTTCTTGTCTTGTTAAAATGTGACTAGGATATCAAACCACATGTATCCACTGTTTTATCAAAAATTTATTTAATCACGAAAACTGCACAGGTAGAGAAAACCCCAAAATGACCAGGGGCAAATTTATTTGTGCTGATCGTAATTGTTAGAGAATGCGTCTGTAGGCTTAATCATTGTGTGGTTATTATTTGTAATGCCTATTTGCCAGTTAATAAACCTAAAAAAAACCAAATATCGTGTGCATTTCATTGTTCCTCAGTTGTTAATATTTAAAGCGACATAATGGCATAAAAAATATTCAGACATAATGAAAAGGACCCTTACTGAAATCACTTCCACAAGTTTTTAAACGATTTGGATGTTTACATTCTGTAAAAACAGTAAAAACAGGAAGAGTTCCAGAGGGGAAGGTGGCAGTTCGTGGCAGTTTCTGGAACAGAAAACCAAGGTGTTGACATCCCTGACAGAATTTACAGTGTATCTAGCATGTTTTGTGACACAATTCAAAAGCATTCAGACCAGGATTCAGGCATTGTACTTTAGGCTTGTTGATCTGGCAAGTGAAAGATGGATTAGCCGGGATTAGCACATATACAATAGCAATGGTCTGTGAGCTGATGACAGCATGCTTTTCAAGTTTGGTAAATGCTGGCAGTAATGTCAGCATCCTTTTTCCAGAAATTTCCACGAACTGCCACCTCCCCCTCTGGAACGTTTCCTGTTTTAACAGAATGTAAACATCCAAATTGTTTTCAAACTTGTGGAAGTGATTTCAGTAAGGGTCCTTTTCATTATGTCTGAATATTTTTTATGCCATTATGTCGCTTTAATGGTATTCCATGAATACAGCAGTACATTCAATGCGTTGGAAATCGCTCATCCGACAGCAGAACGGACAAATGATGTTAACTGTGTAAATCCTATTTGAATGGGTGAAAAGCAGATGCCCTTTAAAGGCTGACTCAGAGATTTCCCGATGAGGGCGCACTCATTTTTCAAACAAATTGTGTTTTTTGCATATACATAATGTTTGTCCATCTACTAATCACTGTGTGAAATAACTAAGCTCAAATCGAAGTCCTTCATATAGAAAACTTTTGTTATACACGGTATCCTATGGGACTGTTATACTGTGCATAAATGTTTACTGCATGAAAACGGAAAATCCGATTCATCTCATACTTTGAAATTGTGCATTTTAGGTTACTATCTATAGTTCCAGATGACTATTTTTAATTACTACACAAAAAAATTGTATTTCAAAATCTCTGAATCAGCCTTTAATCTAGCTTGAGTGGGCGGATTGTCATGGGATTTGCACAATTTATACAAAAATATAATAATAATAATAACAGTCTTGATATAGCGCCTAATGCAGAGGCCTCTAGGCGCTTTACATAGAATGGAGCAATATAAAAAATATTAATACGACAAATACAAAAATAGATAAAATTCTAATGTTAAAACAACAATGATATACATCAATTATACACA
>JAMKCH010076191.1:0-14788 GCA_023653785.1 Ophioderma brevispina
GGGGTTTCATTACCGCCCTCCCCTGGGTGAAGTGCTATATTGAAAAAATAAGTGCAAGGGTCCCTTCTGGCGACTTCATGTGCATGTGGGTTTCTGTTTTAATGCTTGCTTTCGCAGGTTTTCTCCAGCAGAATTTACTCCATTTCCCTCCTCCTCCTCCTAGAACCTCCTTAGACCTATCTAATGACAAATTTTCGTTGAAGAGTGCGCACCTTTTAGGCTGGGAAATATGTGATATGACCTGGAAAAAATTGCAATAGAATTTTTTTCACCACAATGCATTTCTATAAGGTCCCCAGAATGACATACTAAAAGTCCAAAAAAATCCAAGTGGTGGAACTACGCCTAATTTGCATAAATCCAAAATGGCCGTCAATTCCTATGTTTTTACAACATTCATTTTGTTGTATAGCTAGATCTAAATAGCTGTTGAAGCCCATAAAACAAATAGTTTTACATTAAATACGTATAGTATGCTTTATACGTTATATAGAAATACATAACATGATTGGCGGAAGGATAACTAATTTGCATGAATTCAAAATGGCCGCCAGTTTTCAGAGTTTCATGATTTTTGCTGTATTACTTCTCCTACATTGCTCTGCAGTACATAAATGGTTAGAATTTTACATTTAATAAGTGTATAATACTTCACATGTTATTCGTTACTTCTATAAAACCAAATATGGTGGTGCAGAAAGTACGAGCGTGCATATTAAATTAGCTAGCCTAGTGACGTAGCACCGTGGGAAAATGTTTGGTGCTCGTCAGAGCCGATAGAGATTGCGTGTAAAAAAAATACCGATAGAAATGTTCAGTTTTCTCAAAAGGCTCTGAAGGTTCAGACCCAGTTGTGGGATGTTCTCGTATTCGAGAACAAAATTTCTGACACTCTGATGCAAAAATATCTGTAGAACCCCTTTGTTTTTCATTTACACACATTCTCTATGGGGCGACTGATAACGTTAGTTTCTCACGCAGTACCAATTTAGATAATATCTTTCGCAGTCTGTGACACAGACTACGCCGTGGGTAACTACTTTCCGCACCGCCGTAAAAACCAACATGGCTGTCAATTCTACAGTTTTATAGTAGAATCAACCCATCGTGTCACCTTTAGTACTTTTCCGAAGGTATTGGCATTGAATGAGGGGATGTGTAGTGGATGGAAATTAAAATTGAAACAGGTGAATCGGGTCACATATTCTGCCTCCTCTCCCAACTAATCGACGATGTCCAAAACTGTTCCTCTGGTGACACGATGGGTTGAATCTACTATAGCTTGATTTGATCAAACTTTGTGAAACAAAATTTTATGAACATGTGGCACACAACTTTGATGGACTTTAAATTCATATTCCATATTACATTCCTTCTATGTTATATCTCTGGGCTTAGATAAGCCGTGTGCCTTAAGTTGCATAAGATCCTTATGGCTGAAAAATAGGCATTGTACATTATATGGGATAAATATATGGTTCTGCTGGAGAATGAATTTCTGATGACTTTCTAACACCTCCAAACTGATGTTTGATAGTAAGGTTGTATTGTACTACTTTCTAGCCGAGCACTTATTGGGAGTTTACCTGTCACGACTGCACAACAGTCACTGGGAAATCCGATCCCGTGTCCAGAAAGGATCCTCCTAGATTCCCCGATCAGGCCACGCCATATCGTGGGTATTAGGACATCAAAGATCACCACATCTCCAGCCTCTACAAAAACGAGATCGAACTTCAGGAGCCAAATGTTCCAAGTGGCAGTTCAAACAACTCATTAGTCCACTCCCTCCAAACGTTTATCCAAGCTGCCAGACCCGACTCTCAGTATTCTAACACCAACAAAAGATTCTGACTTCTGCTCTCCCCCCCCCCAATGCTTGCTTCACCAAGCAGTTTAACATTCCATCCAAGAGGCAGAATGCCTACACCACTGTTGAGACAAGGAATGTGACGAGATGTATACAACGTGTAATTACCGACTGCGATACTGAGAGAATAGAAAAAAGGAAACTAGCTACTGCTGGATTTGCTTCGCCCTAAAAGAGACGGGGGGGGGGGGGGAGATATTCAATATCAACTTACCCACTCAAGCTGAAGGCAGGAACACTCAACAAGCTCACCGGTCTAGATGTCCAGTTAAGCAGTGTCCTGTCTCTATGCTCAAATTGCATCGCCTCGTAATTGTAAACAATGGAAAGTGGCAAAACCAAATGATCCGTGTGATGTCAATGGTCACGCGCCTGGTACTTGTAACATAAGGGTTGCAAGTGTTGAACCCCCCGCGGGGCATTGCTCCACTTTAATAGAAGGCACTAGAGTAAATCAACCACAATGTGACTTTCCAGACATAAAATGTTCTTAAAAGTAATGGTCAGACAGCCTTGGCACAGTGTGTAGCTTGTCGATAAGGCAGAGTTCCCAAGGGAAGCAAAGTTCTCAAGAATGGGAAAACTCCTGGCAATGAAAACATCCTCAGAAATTGACAATTTTGCGCACCTGAAGCTGTGCGATGGCCCCAACTCTTTCGCTCTACTGTATATGGGATCATCAGCAATCCCCTCTAGATGGAAGGCTTCATAGGTCATGCAAGCTATTGCAATCCTGAAGCCAAAGAAACCAGCAACGAGCCCAAGGAGTTAGGAACCCGTCTCGCGCGCTATCTAGCATGATAATTACCCCTCACCAAAATTGGCTTTCGAAGAGGTATGGGGGGGGAGGTAAAGCAAACAAACTGATCAATAGCAAGACATGTTCATGATGTCGAAACGCCTTCCAGAAGAAACATAAGTTTGGCGCAGCCTCCATAGATCTAACTGCTGCTATGATAACAAGGCTGGCATAGCGGTCTTTCTTAAGCCACTCAAAATCTTCCCTATGTCCAGCTTGTCAGGTGGTTCATATTGCTCATCCGATATTTTGGCTGGGGTGTGGGGGACCTCCAAATGGGCAATGCAGTAGAAAGCCATAACTTCGGAATGGTGTCCCACAAGGTTCTGTCCTGGCACCCAAGTCTTTTCAATAGTTATGTCTCAGAATGCCGAGGGAGTTTCTTCGCAGTATTCCTACGCAGACGATATGTACTTGGAATAAGCTGTTGATTCCTTTGAGGCATTAGAAGCAGTGTTGCAGGAAGACAATATCACTGCACTGTAAGTCAATTCTTCCATCGATGGCACTAGAAACTCTGAAACTCAAGACTGTGGCGGCTCTGCTTTTTCCACTTTGCAACCACTGCCCTAAAAGAGAAATAACTCACTTTGATGGAGAAAAACTGTCAAATGATCCAACACCAAAGAGCTACCTGGCCTCATAATGGGACCGCTCTTTGACCACTTCACGGCCATTCAACGTTGCTTTGACCTACTCAACTGCTGAAACAGCGTCGCACACAGTAGTGGAGTCACAGTGTACATTTACACAAGATTGATGTCATTCTGGATGGGGAATGATGTAATGAGACCTATTAGCGGTTGCCTTCTTGGCAAACACCTGTAGAATATATTCCAATTCTGTCTTGCGTTCATCCTGCAAACTAGGGGGAACCTTCAGACGATCAATATGATTTCTTAAATCGATAAACCTGAATTCTCAATGAAAGCTTGGTGTATCGCCGAGAATCCGGATTTTCCGATTGACAAAAAAGTTGGCTTCTGCAAGCTTGGCGTGAATCCTGTTTTTTACTTTAAAACCAATTTTCAATGGAATTAGGTATATCGAAGATATACAGGTTTTCAATCGAAATTCTAAGTTTTTCAATTGAAAAACCGGGTTATCGATTGAGCAAAACATTTTTTAACGATATAACCAAGGTTTCATGAGAATCAAACTTGTTTAATCGAGAATCCATTTTTTTTGTCGTTAAAATAAAAATATTTTTTTTAATTTTTTAACATTTGTGCATGACATGTGTTGTAGGAGTGGGAAAACAACTTTGATTTTGGTACCTGATGCCCAAAAGGGGCCAGGATAAACATTTTCACATAGTTATTTATTGACAAATTATCAGGAATAAGAGTAGTGATATATTCACAGATAGTTTAGCAGTTTGCATGTCCGATGTTAATGTGTGTGTGGGGGCGGGTGGGGGTAAGACGAGGTGGGGGATGCGGTAGGATTAAGAACCAGTGATAGTGATAGTGAAAGCAAATCTAATGTGTTTTAGGTAATGCAATAATAGATGTGATTCAAGTTTGACATTTTTTATGCTCCCATTGTAGAATTGGCAGCCATTTTAGATTTATGCAAAATTAGGTATCATTCTGTCAAGCATAGGGTGCCTCTTAAGCAAATAAACATAAAATAAAGTCATAAATGTAATAAATTTTAGGCATTAGTGCCAAAATAAGCATATAACACAGTGTAAAAGTCTTCGATTGGTGGCCATTTGGATTTAGGCAAAAATTAAGTAATTCTGCCAAGCATGAAGGGTTGTCTGTATAAGACATACCCTATAAGTATTCATAAATATTTACTACACCAAAATGGAAAATTAAAAAAACAAAAAGTGTTTATTTTAGATAAGTAAAACAAACACATCCTGTAAACATCTTAGGATGGGGCCATTTGGGCTTTATGCAAAGTAGTCATATTTCCCCCACTTGGATTTTTCTGGGACTTTTAGTATGGCATTCTGGGGACATATAGTAGAAATGCATTGTGGTTGAAAGAAATTCTATTGCAATGTTTCCAGGTTTCAACTAGAATTAAGTTATTTTTCTCAGCCTACAGGGGAGACCTGGGGGGATGTTACTGGTTATAGGGCCAGGGGTGGTCCAGGGGATTTGAAAAAAAATGTCAAAATTATTGGGGGGCTGAAAGGCTTGTAACTGTCCAAAATGCTGATTTGCAAGATTTGCAGAATTACCGGGAGGCGCGAGCCCCCTGCCCCCCTCCCTGGAAGTCTGGCCTGTAGGGGATTGTGTCTCCTACTAATATAACCCAATTGGCTACTCTAGCTCATCTTAGAAAAAAAAACATACCCAAAAGTGTGTTTTAACACGTTGAAATGGTTCACAGAAATCGAAACACCAGAATGTAGCTAAGGAACTTCATATACTTGTCATTTGATACAACAATTGAACCCTTACTTCAATAACGAGTTCTGCATGAATAAGTCAGTTTCCAATAACTAACCTTGCACCCCTGCGTTTCAGTTCTGAATACCGCACTGCAATTTTGGGATCCCTGAAATTGCCCTGTTCTGCAGTGAAAATAGTTGCAAATCAGAAATGCCTAAAAATGTACATGCGCAAATATCAACAACAAACAAATAATAAATGTTGAATTCAAATTGGGATATGTAATCACCTATAGAAGAATAACAGTAAATGCAAAAAATCTCACTTCTATTCAAAATATACAACTTTTATTTCAGAAAATACCCTATTTTAATTCAACATCTATAAACAAATATTACTTAATTCAAAATATAAAATCACTCCTTACTGGCATATAACAGGTACCAGTCTTCATGTTTTGCTCAATACCAGTTAAAGAGACACTGGCACATTTGAAAAATAGTGCGCATCAAGATTTTTCAAAATCGATATTTGCTATGGTTTTGTAAGGCTTTAATATACAAAAGCCAGCACCCAAATGATTAAGACCAAAATCAGCTTCCTATGGGTAAACAGAACCGTTGTTTTAATTATGACTCCGGCGACATAATTCAGCAGATCGACGGAGGATAGGAAATGCCATTTAACACAATAAAAAGAATAATGCCACGCCATTTGCATGTTTCCCACGGCATTCACCTTTTTTGACCAGTCTGTGACCCTTTGTGGTTTTACGATCAATGAGCTACGGACGAGTCTATGAGATTCATGTAATATACAAATTTGTTGATTAAATAGTTATGGAAACGTAAAAGTTAGCCTACAAATTACCTGGATTGTCTTTCACTCTATCTGTTTTTGCAGGTATGTAAGAAAATTTCTTATTTTGTGAAAAAATGAGGGCAGTGACGCTTTAATTCAAAATTTCATTAAAACAATGTCTACTTCAGGTCTAAAGTATACTTAACTCACCAATCTATTTACTTGGGCATTTTCACCTTATAAAAGGCTACCGTCTCATGCTTTTGCCCCATACCATTTAAAGACACTATCAGTGATTTGAAAAAAATTGAAATTTGGCAGGAATAGCTTCAAAGTGAAGGCTAAGTCGTAGAATTCTCATAAGTTACCTTTGCTAGCTGTAGAATTGACAAAAGAGGAAAGACGAACGGCAGCGTTAATGTTTCCAAGATACGATTCTCCATTCAAATTACGTGGTGTAAGTGTACGTTCGGACAGTAATGACTTAAAATCTCCGATTTGTTCCTTATTAGGTTGCTTCTGGTCTGAGCATTTGAAGGGTATGTTAGGATACCTGTACTTGTGACGTTAACATGTTAATATCTGATTTTGATGATTTTTCGATTTGCTGTTTAGCAAATCACCGATAGTGGCTTTAATGGTATGATTAGAAGTAATTGCATTACTAGTACCTCATAAACAAACCCACATTTTACCTGCGCGCTAAGCTCAAGTGTGGCCCTATAAAATTAGTACTTTCTTTTTATCCCTGTAGTAATCTTCATAGCTGGTACATACCAATTTTAAATGTACATTACATAATTGTTTTTTTTTTTTTTTTTTTCTTTTTTTTTTTTTTTTTTTTTTTCGACAGTAGGCCAAGTAAAGAAATAAACCAGTTGATCGTCCCCGCCTGCTAAAGATTTTTTTGTTATTTGGTATTTAAAAAAAAAAAAATCAAAAACACCCCCAAAAAGAAGGCTAAAAGGGGGGGGGGGGGAACGAAGTCACAAATAAGCGGTGTTTTTTTTATTGCGACTAAAACTCTCTACCTATTTAAAGAGATCCTCATTTTGGTTGAGTAATTTATTCAACCTTTTGCATATATTATACAAATATTTATGACACTGAGGGATCTTGTGGAATCTATTGGCCCACGAGGTGAACCGGAGGGCGTGGGGTACTATTTTCCCAAGAACCGAAAGGCGAGGGAAAATAGTACCCCACCCCTGCCAGTTCACCGAGGGGGACCAATTAGATTCCACAAAGCATTCCCGAATAAGATCATTAAAGATTTGTTTTTATCATCCTTCATTAAATAATTTTTTTGTCATTTGGGGGAAAATTTGGTTTAAAAGTGAAATGAGCTGAGGCTACTTAACAAACAAAGGCCCCTTGCTGTACTGGGCTCGGCTAGCCTCGGGCTAGGGTAGGCAAAGAGCTTGAGCAATGACTGCCTTTTAGGCAGAGGAAAGTCCGCCCCCCTTACGATAGCACAACTTTCGGTAAATATGACGTGACAGTCTGTTACCGAATTTACCACCTGTCTGTTTACGTGCACCCAGTCATGCAGTGAGGCAGCGTTGAGATCACTATCAGCGTTGTCCATTCCATGGAATTAAAATAAAAATCACTGTGGGAATCACCGGGGTTATTTACACAAACTCCCGAACAATGACAAGAAACATACGTAATTAATTATTTTTGGGATTTCACTAACGTGCAGAGGTTTTCCCACCTTGGTTTGGTTGTTATAAACTGGGCGAAGCAAGTTGTTGTTGCTACCGGGCATAGGGTGTCGACGAAATAGCCTCAAACAATGGTCAAGTTCCTTTTTGCAGCAATAAACTAATACGACGTAACATACGTTGAGAAATACAAGTAAGAGTCCGTGCACTCTCATGCATAACGTCACCAGCGTAGCTAGGTCGTTATGGGGACCACAGCGAAAGAACCCGGTGTTTAATAAAGGAACGATAAACACGGGTGGTATCAAGGCTAGAGGAAATAGGCGCCTGTTATTTCCCTAGGGAAAAATAGGTCCTATTTCCATGTGATCTCTCTTCGCTCTCTTTCTCGCAAATAGTTAAAACTATTGTGGTTCATGTGACACATGTTAACCAATCAATGAACATGAATATATCCATGAGGGATATTAAAGACCTACTATTCCACAATGCAATATTCAGGGAGGCCATTCCTTAGACAGGGTGGCATCTTGAAACAATAATAAAATAACAACAATAGGCCTCCCCACCAACTTTTTTCAAAAAGTTCCGGCCGATTCAACCTGATATTGTTTTTACTTGGCCTTACATGAGAGCAGCATTTGTCATCTAAAAAAAGTCTAGAAAGTACAAGTTTTAAAAACAACAGGTAATGTACACACAGAAAGTTAGTGTCCACACTAAGGACTAAAAAGCAGTACAATGTACCTGATATTCAGTAAAATCTGGTCAACGTAATAGTACAATTTACCTGCTATTTCAGTAAAATCTGGTCAAGGTAATAGGCAGAGGAAAGTTGAGATGGGAGCATCTCTTTTTTAATTAAAACATATTAAATTGGGTAAGCGGGTAGGAAAAGTATGAAATTGATAACAATTGTGAATCAAATCCAAGATATGTCATGCTCCATTCCCATGAACTGGTTGCATCAACAGGGGTGCACACAAGCTCATGGGAAATCTTTGTTGCTGGTCAGCACTTCAGAGGACCTGCTGGCAGTAAAGATGACTCATGTAATAACTTACAATATTAATTAACTTCAAGATACAGCTTCAATCTGATTTAATCTATGAATTTTCATTATATGAATTGACTTGGTCGATCAAATTGCATTCATACAGTTCAGCACTCCACACCACCCACATGCCCTGCACCAAATCACTTCAAAGATGAGGCAAAACCAAGGATATGATTTGGAACAGAATACTACATCATGAGCCCTGGAGTATGTGGTTATAGTTGGTTGGATTTATTTCTCGGACAGTAGGCACACACAACATGTGTAAGCGACGTCAGCTATGCAGTTATTAGGCGCAAGTACTTTGATCATCTCGCATTGCGTTGCATACTGTTTGCTGTCCCTGCCAGTTAACACAATCACACTGGCGTTTGTTCGATTCTGACCGCGAATTAATCAGCCACTAGTCTTGCCAGAGTATCCAACAGAGAGAAGTTAAAAGTGACCAAGTAGAAATCACTGCAACGATGCAGTCTCTCTCTGGTTAAGTTCAAAGGCAGTTCTGTTTCTCTTCAAAGAGAGACCAATAAAAAAAGATTGGTATGTCCGTTCTGAGTTTCAAAGTCCATGATGTTTTATTAGTTATTTTATGTAACTTAGATGTGAAACAAACACAGCCGCACAGTTATCAGTGTTGCAAGAAGTCTCAATGCTCTACCCAAGTTACTGCTTTGGTCACATCGATTCCCACATCACACCACAGTTCTACAGGATTTCGAAGACACTTACTACTTGGCTCCACATGTGCGGACCTGAATCCACACAGTCTTCTGGACCTGCAGGAATTTGAAACATGGGAAGGTACAAATGAAGTATTTTTTTTGGGAAGATGGTTTGTTCCAGGTCGAAAAGAAAGTTGGAATTTGCAGTTTATAATCATGTTCAGTGGTGGACTTGGAATGTCGAGTGAGGAGATGATCCCCAGTATAATTAAGGGATCAGACTGACCCTAAAGCTATCCCTGGGGATGTCCACGGTCCACGACCCCCTTGTCAGCTCAAGAGTTTTAGTTATGTCCCAAACTGACATTTTCACCAATCTCATTTCTGAGACACTTTTTGGGATTTTAAGTTCCAAAACCCCAATTCTGAGGCCTAAAAATTATCTAAGAACCCCACTCTTGAAATTCTGGGTAGCAATACCTATCTCTGGTCACCTCGTAGATATTAATAACGCTAGATGCATCGCCCACGTTGAAGAATAGCGGCCACCATACCATGTTTTTAAAATTACAATATTCCTTATGATCACCATTGTAACGTGCATGTATCAAAGGAGTTGAATATTGAATAATTGGTACACCAGATTATTGAAATGTGTTTGACCTGTTGGCCTGGAATTGTATATCATCTATGCAATGAGTGAATATATGAATAAATTGGTACACCAATTTTGAATCATAGAATTTATGAATAAACTGCACCCATGCTACTGAGTACGTCGCTGTTGCAAAAGTTGGTTACGGCTTTTGTGCTGGTGATTGGATGTCGAGTTATATTAGAGGTCTTGGTCCCCTAGAGTATGGAGTAATGAATATCTCCTATACAACCTCCAATCAATGTTTGGTACTTTACTTTGTATCTGTGTAAGAGATAATGCCGCTGCGCATCTTCATTTTCTTGTGGCTTTGACTATTCTACGGCACATGGAAACTGTGTCCTCCTATGCAGTTTTCTCAATACTCAGAATGAACAGAGTGTAACCTAAAAATAATTGGATGTCCTACGCACCCCCACAATACCTTGATAATAGCTCCCTCACCCACCCCAGCACTCACCCCCAGATCCACACCCTCATGACATACTCCAGATCTACTGCTGATAAAGTGTTATACCTGCCAATCTAACACCTGGCAAATATTGCAACAAGGCCCTTTTTCCCTGACACTTTCTCCTCTATATAGTAAATTAACAAAATATAACTGCCTACCAATGGCCAAAGATCCCCGAAGATCTCAGGCAGACTTCTCATGCTTTTGGTTCTAAGTCACATTTCACAACCAAATGGGGTCTTACCAAAGGACCAGAAAGGTTTCAGGAAGAAAGGTTACAGTGAAACTCTCTTAATTGTATGTGTATAGTCACATGATAATCAAAGAATGACTTGGGAGACAATCTCAATTACGATGAAAGAACGTTACCTGGGGTTGGCTGTTGTTGAGCTAAATGTTCCTTGAATTCTTTACAAGTCCCATCCTTAAAAGCTTCATCTCGTAGTTTCAAAAAAGAGTATTCCAGCCCTGCAACAAATCTGCCAATTACGGATTGGTTTTCCCTTGCGCAAACAACTCGCTTTCGATCCGTCTTGTGGCCAATCTTGATCCCTCTGGGGATACATCAATTCAAATAGGAACGTTTCCATTGCTTCTCCCCTGCCGCCGTATTGAGATGCTTGGATTCTACCCTTCTGACATAGGGATGTGTCTTAGGAGAGGTTTTTGGGTCTACCTGTCTACGGAGTTCCTTCTGATGTTCCTTACTGCTTGTTCATAAGCCTTCTGGTGCTGGGCAGAATTGCTGTGACCACATAGAATGTTAAGGTTAACCAGCGTCTACCAAATAAAAGGCCGTTCTCCACCACAAAGGTCCCCCGCACGTCGTGGTAGCAAATGGATGGATACAACTAAGATCACAGGATGTATTGATGAAGGAAATAACTGGTTCTCAAACCACTGAGGGTCCTGCCATAGCATTTGCAATCATTACCTTAATGACCCAAATGACCTTGGAAAAGATGGTAACAAATGTTGACTATCCCCCAAGTTTCATGACCATACAACTAGATATATAACTATTGTAATTATTGACCTTGAATGACCTACTGACCTTTGAAAATTACCTCAAAATTTTTCGGTTCAGAAATGTCACTCACTTCCACAAAGTATCATGCCATAGCAACTATTCGCTGTATTGAATTTGATTTTACCTTGGATGACCACCGATGACATTGAAATTACTGCAAAATTTGATACCCAAAGGTAACTATACCACCAGGTTTCATTAACTTACAACCATTTGTGATTTAATGATTAGATGCCCCCACATGACCTTGAAATGACCGTCAAATGTTTGGCACCGAATTTTGACCACACCCACTAAGATTCATACATCCTGCCACCATTGACAAGGGTTATAGCAATAATAATCCCATTTGACTTTGAATGACCCAACATGACCTTGAAATGACCTTAAATTTTTCGCACTGTACTGTTACCATAACCCACCAAGTTTCATCAGCAACCACAATTGACAAGGGGTATAGCAATTTAATCCCAATTTTGAGCACTTTGACCTTTGACCCATGCCACATGCGCCACCTCCGAACTCATCCCCACCTACTTGGGTGATATCTATGGTGCAAAGATGGACACCCATAACTTGCTTAATCAAAAGATAGGTGGTTTACCAGGTCTATAGCAATTTCACCCTATTTTTGACCAAATTTGACCCTATTTTTGAATATTTGACCTTTGACCCAGACACATCCCCTTCAGTCCCAGCCACCGCCTACTTGAGATACATCTATGTTGCAAGGATGACCCCACCTTGCTTAGATTCCAATATATTGCTGGACACACACACGCACGGACGCAGGGCATTTCTAAGTCCCCTTTGCCAACTAAAGTGGCAGGGACAATATTGTAACTGTCAACTTAATGGGGAATGGATAGCAAATCCCCTATAAATTTTTGCTGACAAACTCAATGAGGGTGAATTGATATAAGATTCAAGATTTTCTTTTTTATGTCCATAACATCAAATAAAGCATGCACACAACCTAACAAGATATTATAACACTGCAACAAAACTACTCAATTTATTAATGGAGTAACAGTCAAAGGCCTAGCCTCTTTCTTGCTATTTGTAGTATTTCCTGACCCTTGCAATGTAGCGACAAGCAATTGTTTTTGAAATACATAAACACCAGTTTTAGCTATATATTATATCATTCTTCTTCTTCCGGCCTCTCCAAGGTGACAACACACTACTGAAGACCTTTCTTGGGCTTTCTCATCCAGGATGGCCTAGGAAATATGTCTATTTCATCTCTTTGGGTGGCTACTAGGAAGTCTACAGACACCAAAATGCAAGACAAAATCAACTAAATTTTCAGTCTTCTCAAGGATATCCAGTGAGTCAGTAAGACCGCCGTTCATCTTTGACTCTTACATTTAAGCGGACACTGGGCGTGAAAAAATATTTAGGGGTGAAAACAGTCAATCTTGATTCCTAAGTGTTTCTAAGGGTAAAAATTCATATATTTTCAGATTTTTGGCACCAAACCCCATATTTTTTCACTGATTTTGAGAAAACTTCAGTTTTTTTTTGGCCAATTTTAGCCAAAATGGCCGTTTTCGGGTGACAAATTTTGACTTGCAATTTCCTGTGAGTGTATGACATGAAAACACCTCGTAGTGGACTAATTCTTTATCGTTAATCAGATGACAGGGGTACATTTGTAATTCACATCTTAAATGGATCAATCTATTTCTTTATTTTTTGTAACAGGGTTAGAAAGTCAGAAGTCAGGGTGACAATTGATTTGGGAAAAAACGCAATTTTCGCCCAATTTTGTGATTGAAAAGCATAACTCCTCATGGTATGAGCTTCATTGTGATGCTTCTTGTTGTTGTTTTTGTTCAGTATTTTATATCTAAATAGTGATATAAAAGTTGACTAAGTTGAATGTACTGAAACAAATAAAGTAGTAATATGTTACCCCTACCCTAACATTCGGAGGGCGTGAAAAAAAATAAAGGCCTCGCAAAAAAAATAAGTCCTCCCAAAACTTTGAGTTTTAGGAAACAAATAATAAACTTGCTATAGCCAAACCTCCCTCTAGAGCAAGTTTTATATTTGTTTAGCCCTTAGAGTCCCAGTTTTGAAGAGTTATTTTTTTTGCGACGATTTTTGCTCAAATTGGAGGACTTCCGGGCAGAAATATGCCTTTACAGTGCTATGGGAAAATTTTCAAGTTGATTCTAATTGGCATTTTTTATTTCAGATTCAGTTTTCTAACCAAATTTCACCCTAGAAAATGGTATTTTAAGTAGGATATCTTTCCCTTTAAGTTTCCACCATCATGTCCACCAAACTCAGTCAAAGTAGACGCTTTCAGTAAACACAATGCAAAAGTTTCTAGAATCATGAAATGCACTTACATCTAAAATCCTATACTTTATCAAATTATCGCCATTGATTTATAGAGCTATCAGAAATTATACCGTGTGTAATTAAGAATGCCCCTCACTGTGGTTAATCCCAATTCTATTTGAATAATTGCCAATGAGCTCATTAATATTCATACCTGTCCAAAACTTATACAGCACATGACTTCATAATGTTCTATTGTTCATTATGTTCATTGATCTTGTCAGTCTGTAGAGTTGAATTAAATTTTTCTGAAATATCAAATGAGCTTATTAATATTGCATCACTGCCAAAAAAGTATACAGCACATGACCCATAATTTTTCAATGTTATTCCTGTGCCAATACATTAAAAGTTCATTGACCTTCGTTTAGCCTTAGAGTGGATTATTAATTTGCTTGAAAATATGCAATGAACTCATTAAAATTCATAGGTGGCCCATTGCAAAAGTATACAGCCATGGCCTCTCATGTGGCGATGTTAAGTCCCTGTAAATTGGATTAATTTCTTGAAAATATGCAAAGAGCTCATTAATTATTCATAACCTGTCAAAAAGTACCAGCAACATGAACCTCATGTTCTATCACCTGACTAATTTGAAGTTCATTGACTAATAAAGTTCAGTCTGAAGAGTGGATTACTGGGGAAAAAAATGTGCCATCAAGACATCCAGGCAGGCACCTGCAGAATCACTAGGCCCTCACACATGTCCGTTAGGTCCAAAAATGAATAATTTTCTTACCGCCATGCTCAGGGTTGATCCACTACACGTGGTTGGGTGCCATTATCCTGGTAAAAGAAAAAAAAAATACCAATCAAGCTCTACTTCCCCAAGTCTATTTTTAATGATATGAGAACTTTATAATCATTTATTAAATAGACTATGGGAATGCACTCCTCTCTCCAGTTATAAAAAAAAATACATGGTCCCTCGGACCGCTTGTGTCGTTAGTGAATGATAGCTAACATGACCTTTGACCTTGATTGTGACCTTTAGACCTCATCAACAAATGCGTGATCCCATGTTGCACCTATGATTCAAGTTTGGTTCAATGCACTTAAAAACTTTTCAAATGAGGTCAATTTTGACATT
>JAMKCH010076193.1:0-11288 GCA_023653785.1 Ophioderma brevispina
TTATATTAGTCATTAATATGACTTTCCGTTGTTACAATGAAAAAAAAATTAATTGTTTTTGCCACTTTCATTCAATAAATTTCACGTCAAACGATGTATCTCAGTGAATGAATGTGGAGTCCAAATGCAATCCACTACGCGCAAGTGCAGACCCGCACTACCGCTTGGATCGCAGTAGGTTACGCGAATTAACGCGCCGTAAAATAGTACCTCTGAGCCATAAATAGTACTTCTGAAAAATGACCTATTTATGGTGGCGTGTGGTAGGGGTTCTTTTTACGGATGGTGCCGGATTTCTCGCCGAATTAGCAACTATTTTTAATCATGTGAAAGTTGTTTTCACAATACAACAACTCTTAAATTTATTAATGAAGTCATAAATAAAAATGTAAACAGTTAACTGCATGACTGTACTGGCAACCTGAGGTGGCATTGACCCATGTGTGGAGAGGGGCATATAGGTAGGACAAGAATTTGGTATGGTGCCACCCCCCCCCCTATGAATTTGGCATCCCGACGCGAATAAACTCCATGTTGAAGTATTTGATTCGATTTGATTCATGCATATCGTAATTACAAAAAAGACATCGCATTAAAAAGGACAGCAGTTAATAAAATTACAAGCAACAGTAGCTGACAATTACCATGCACAGATATGCATGGGATAAACCTTTAAGCCCTTAAAAGAGCTTATTTTCCAAAGGGGGCCCTGAATACAAGACATAGCATAATTTTTTTAAAAAATATATCACTTGCACGAGTCAACCATACATAATAACTCAGGAAGCCAAAGCTAGTAATGATGGAGAGGCAATACACCATTACATTTAAATGCTTGAGAACCTAAAAATGCTCCCCAACACCCTACTAAAGACCAGCACCCCCACCCTGAAAGGACTGAAAACGAAAGAAAACCAAAGTATGTTGGTGTTCAGCCACAGAATATAAGATTATCCCAAAACTGCACATCAGAGAATGCTGCCACTGCACCCATTATGCTAGCAGCTACAGGGGCGTAACCAGACCGGACCCTCCCAGGGGGCAAGACTCAAAAGTTTCTCGATTACAAGTACCCAGCTTTGGGGGAGGATTAATTGGGAGCGCCTGCAGGAGGCCTTTCCCGGTTTGGTTCCAGGGGCCCACCTCAGGGCCCCTGGTGGGGTCCAGGGGCAAAGCCCCGGCGGGGCGTCCAGGGGCAAAGCCCCGGTTGGGGGTCCAGGGAAAAGCCACGGCGGGGGTTCGGGGAAGAGCCTCTGGAGCCTCCTGGTTTTGCCATCTTTAAAAGGTAAAAAAGTAGTGTTTCCGAGAACAATTCTTTCTTCCCTCCCTTTTTGTGGGCCCCCGCTAAGCGGCCAGGCCCACTTAGCAATCCGGTGGCGGTGTTGTGTATGTATGTTGTGTGTATGTGTGTGTGTTGTGGGGGTGTGTCACAAGATGTTTAAGTTTTTTTTAAATTGACTCCAAATGTGAAAAGTTAACTCAATTGGAACCAAACTTCTGTCATAGGTGCACAATGAGGTCCGTCATATGTGAATGAGGTCAATGGTCATGTTGCAAAGGTCAAAGGTCAGTGAGGTCAAGTTTGAAAATGGGCTACACAAAAATGTTAAAATCAGCTAATGAAAAACTGAAGGTTCAATTGGAACCAAAAGCTTTTGTCATAGGTGCACCCATGCGATCCCTCATTATGTTGATGCAGATCAAAGGTCACTGCCAGGGTCAAGGTCATGGGGCGGCCCACGCTTATATTCTTTGAATATAGCCGAGCGCGAAAGCCGAGACCGCGAAAATTCTAGTTCCCCTTATTTTTTTGCTCTCCTTCCATTGTTTCTGGCTGTTGGGGGGGGGGGGGCGGGTAAGCCAGCTCCCAAGGCCCACCACTTGACCCCCGGGCCCGCCAATTCCCCCGGGCCCGCCACTTCCCCCATCGTGAAATGTGACCCTAAAAAGGCACAAAATGACTGAAAATTTGAACAAATTAATAGATAAACCCAGTCGTCTCCCATCCGGCCGTACTATACGTAATTAATTGGTATCAGCGAAAATAAGCGTGCTTCGTGCAATTTCTAAAGAATACACCTATAACCTAACTGCTATGTTTAAATAAGCGAGTTCGATTTATAAGTCAGCCGCTGCAAAGCATGATGGGGACGGGTCGGGGGATAAACAAAGGTCGGGGGGGGGGGGGCTGACGGCAACTTTTAGTTACTTTCATGCATTCGCTTGCACATGATACTACAATTTCCCATTCAATGTCTCTAACGTGGCGTATCTTGGAGGGGGCATTGAGGGTGCTTGCTACCCGGGTGGCCAAAGGTGCCAGAAAGTAGGAAAAGAGGAAAAAGAAGGAAAGGGAGAAGAAAAGGGAAAGGAAAGGGGGAAAAAGGAGAAAGGGGAAGGAGGAAAGGAAAGGGGAATGAAAAGAAAGAAATTGGAGATAGAATGGGAGCAAAGGGAAATGAAAGGGCAGGAAGGGGCCGGAAATTTTGTTTTCTCGAAGGCAGTTTAGCATAAAAGGGACTGCGGGGCGCTTCCCAAACGACGGTCGGAAATCATATCAAACTTTAAATTTAAACGAGTGGGCCATCATCAGAATGTGATTCGTCATTTCTGAACGATAGAGCTGCGTAACACACTTATTGGAATACAACAGGGAGTCAAACGAACTTCTTACGTGTGGGTTCAATGGAGGGCATTTTTATGACATTAAGAGCTACCAGTTAGCAAACTGCAAAACAAACTGCAAGTCACATTTTCAGCCAAGTGTTCATAATAAAACTCTTCAACCTTTTGAATGTTAAAATAGCCTTTTCAATCGCATGCGAGTTTTATGGGAAAGCGCCCTCACAGCTAATACGTTAAGCAAAAAACGGCAATTTTCAAAGGAAAACTAAAGGCTATGGTGAGATGAGAAAGTTGCATAGCATTGTTCCTAATACCCCAAAAATGGGTATTGCCACCAAAATAGCAAAATTGAAACAAAAAAATTTGGGGGGGTTATGGTCAAAATCAAATTTGACAAGTGGAGGCCATTTGGATTTAAATTTCCATGTACATTATAGAAGGATTTTCATAAGGTACTGCATATTGGTAATTTTTATGGGTTTCACACTTTTTTTCTATTTTCGTCGAAAAATGGCATAAGCATCATTAAACTAAGTCCTCCATTATAGCTGTGTTCGAAGCGTGATCCTTGAAACTATGAACAAATATGACCCTCTGGAGCTCAACTCTATTCCTAACCATGTAAATTTGTAAGTCAGGCGTAGCAGACACCTGACTTGCTGTCGTTTCTCGATTCAAGTCTTCTTTCTTTCTTGTTTGTACCTTCGCTTTAAATGCCTTCTTCTGTCACAACGCTTTGGGCAATTGCAACTAGAATGGCCAACAGAACCTTGACCCAAGTTGATAGGTGGTGTGAACCCCGTTTTACAAGTGTTAGGGGTCATGTAGGGTCAATACGCGTCATTGTTGCGCTGACACACTTTTTGCTTCTCCCCACCCAGTTCGTAGGTGCTATCGATGACATTCGGTCAGTATGATGGTCAGGTACCTGACCATATGGGGTGGTCATAAATCACTAAACGGGGTCAGAAGAATCGCTGACCCCAAAGCATCCATATGGGATGTTCATAGGACCAAGGTCACGTGGGTCGATTAAAGGGGGACATTTTTGAAAAAAAACATAATGCCACATATGTCCAATTGATATAATCACAGAATTGCGTCAGAAAAATTGCTGACCAAAGTCACCAAACCCTTATAATGTATAATGTGTGCCAGATTGGAGTCAAAGGGCATGTAGGGGCAAATTTTACTTGTGCTTTTTTTGCAGCACAATCCTTTCTAGTTGGTTTTTTCCTAATTTTGCTACGCCTGACTTACTCGTCTCGGTGGCGAGCTTTTTAAAGCCAATCAGTTTTTAAGTTGTTTCTGCCTAAATTTTGATTACGCCTTACTTACCCGTGCCTCGGTGGCCGCCGAGCACAACCTCCAGTTAAAGATTCAGATCCGCAAGGTGGTAAAATCATTCAACTAAGCCTCATGTGCTGAACTTGGGACACTCGGTACTACTTACTCTCTCGAATTCCACAGGTTCAGAATCGCATTGTGCATTGACCCCGCTAAGCTTGATTACATCATGAATAACGTTGTGCGAATGGGAACCGAAGTGGTCCCAAATTTCACACTCTTACGTCATAATAAGCGTGGTGATTTGTATTGTCATTAGGGGTCATTAGTGCTAATTAATTGCATTTTTCATATCTGTACATGTTGTTATTGTCATCAACAAGAAATGTGGGGGACTGTAGTGAACATGCTTATGTAGTGTGCAGCCGGTATAAAATTTGTGAATTTGGTACCCGGTACTTATATTGAAATCAAAAAAATTGATGTGAAGCACTTGCACACAACCCTTCATGGGCCCCCAGCTTATTTCAAGGTACACAGGGTAAAATTTTTTAAAAATGTGCCGTTTGGTTGAAAAGCATACCCATGATGTCTGTATGTTACAAGGATTCCAAAAGTTAGTTTTACTACCTGTGACCTTAACTTATAGTTTAGGAATTAATGGTTAAAAACTGTAAAAATGGTAGAAAAAGTGATTTTGGTTTTGTACCGGGTCAAAAAATCAAAACGTTGCTGCTCCAATTTTGGTAAAATGTGGTTCAAGTGCTGCTTTTAAGTCTCATAAATGAATCTAGGAATAGTGTTGGACTATCTTTAGTGGTCTTGTTATTAACCAAATGGCGAATTAAGTCAACATCTCTTGGCAGCATTGGATTCCATGACCTGTGAACCTATTTTGTTTGGCATAACGTGAAAACTAAGCATAACAGACATAAGCAAACTATTCCTTATTTTCAATATCCTTAGAGCTATGGAAACACCATTTATGCACCACATATTACTGATCGAAAGACTTTTACTATGACCACGTTACACACCCAAATGACTTTTTCACCATTCTTACCGTTTTTACCCATAACTCGGAACTTAAGTCATAGATAGTGTACTATACCTTTTTGAATCCTTGTGACAAGAAAAAACACCAGGGTGTGCTTTTTTAACACATTCAGAACATTTTAATTTGTTCGACCCCTGTATAACCTTGAAACCAAGCTGGGGGCCATTAAGGGGGGTTGGAAAGGCTCAGCAATTTTATTGGATTATCAGATGCCCAAAGTACTTGGTGCAAAAATTCACAATTTTATCCGGAAGCCACACTCAACCACTTACAGTCCCCTGACTAAAACATTCTTTGAGTTCTTTGGAACAGGGCACTTATCTAGCTAGAAATTGCAATTTTACAAACCAGGAAAAGATTTGACTTCATTTAAGCTGTGTTATTCTACGTAAGGGCTCTTTCTAAAAAAGCTATTTTCAAAACTATTTAAAGCAATTTTAGTTCGTGTTCCTAGACCTATGATAAGGATAAGGACCTTAGCCTAGTGGCATTCGACAAGATAATTGCATGTGACCGTATGGGTCAGTATAGGTCAGTGCAGCACTGAGGAGAGCGAAGGCTTTGGACGGATACATGCACGAACCATACTTCGAGAAACTTTGGTTGGAGGTGACATGAAAATTTCCCAGTGAGCAGACAAAAGCTGATTTTTATTTTGTATGTTTTCAAAGCTTTCTTCCAGTCAACGCTCCGGGGTGGCTCTCTATGCATGATTGTCATTTTAGGAGTTAAAGGTCCATGGCCGATCGCTAAGCCTCTTCCCCAAAAGCCCAGAGTTTACCGGAAGTGGCAACATTTCGGTATCAGAAAAGAAAGCCTACTATTTTTCCACATACCCTGTGTGTGAAATCTTAGAGCCAAGGATGTTGGTTTAGAAGTTATGAGCCAAAAATGAGCTTCATTTTGGTGTCGACCAATATTAATTTACACAGACCCTATGGAAGCTTCACAAAATCAATGTTTGTAGCTCTCGCATCAAAACCCAGAAAAACGGATGAAATATCGGCGCAAACTTTACAGATGCGGGTTTTGAGTGGGTGAAGGCCAAGCTATCAAGATGAAAACTTCATATCTTAAATCGGGCCATCACCCTTTTACTTTAATATTTGAAATGACACTATTTACCCTTCACACCACTTGTATAATGGCTTTTTCCCATCTTTAAAGCATGTGATACAGAGTGGTACGGAGGCCAGGGAAAATGATTATGCCTTTAAAAATTAAAGGTTGCAACAAGCAGATTCACATATCGGGTGTCCCTTAAAAATGAAAGTACTGAATTTTCACCTTACGAATTTCAGCCTACGTTTTACATTGAAATATATGCAAATCCAAACTCATCTTTTTCTCTTTTTTTAGACTTTCTGTTAGGCCAAATACAAAGTAAGAAATCTATGAGCTGTCTAATCTATATATGAAAATTTACTATATGGCACAATATTTGGTACCTGGCAAAATCTCTCGTTGCACCTTTAAGGCCCAGTTTGTAATATTTATTTAGCTGCTTGAGGCATACCATCACTGCATCTCGGTTTAGATCTGGGGTTTCACACCGGTAAATATATAAGTCCCATTCATTCCTGTACAAAACTAATTTGGTCCTCAATGGAACATCTCAGACCTTTAAAGCTAACCAATTCGCTTGAAGATCATCCATATCTAATCCCATCATGTCATGAAATTAGGGTAGATATCCACAAAATTGTAAAGCTTATGGACGTGAAGACTAGCATGCACCGGTACCCCTTAAGGCACTATCAGTGATTTGCTCTCTAAATCAGAAAATCGACAAAATCATAAAAAAAAGCCAGATTGGTGTCCTAACATTCCCATACAAATGATAGGACCAGAACACCTAATAAGGACAAAATCGGATGTTTAGTCATTAGGGTCCGAACGGAACACTTTAATTCTACAACACGTAAGTGAAGGGAGGTTCGTATCTTTGACACATTGCAGTTTCTTTGTTTCTGTTAATTCTTCAAGTTGGAAAAAGTTAATGCATAAGAATTATACGGCTTTCCTTCACTTTTCAAGCTATTCCTGCAATTCAACTACTTTTGCTCTTTTTGGATACATTGTAAAATTATGATAGTGTCTTTAGTCAGGCAACTTTTCAGTCCGGTGTTTCCGTAAGAATGACGGTAACAATTGGGTATTTATGTCAGATCAAAATAAAATACCATTGACCAAACCTTTTTTTTTATATCCTACAAGATTTTATACTTAATATTGATGCAACCAATGATTTTCAACCAGTTCGCACAATCTCCTCAGTTTTTTTAGGGTACACATAGAAAGAAAACGGGTTCCATAAAAAACACCATTTCATTGCAGGCGGGGGCTGGACTACCTCTGTTTCTATGTTATTTACCAGTGTGAATCCTTGGGGACTGCATTCTACAAAGGATGTGGAACATTACTCTTAAAGGTGCGGTGTTACGATCATTCTTTGGAACCCTGATTACCCGGAAGTAGTATCATTTGATATCAGATGAAGGCCGATTTTTCTCATTGTCGTCCTGAAATTTGAGCCCTCAATTCCATTTCATTCCAAGATTACAAACAAAAAAAAACCAACAGTTAAGTGGTTTAACCATCAATTATTAGCACGGTAGTGAATAGGGCCCTGCAATATGCATTATTGCCTCTACCACCAAAACCGCAAAGTTTGTTTCCCACGGTACTTGATGGGGGGTTTGTGCCACAAGTGATCAGGCCCATTGCAGTAGAGATAACACAATATACAGAAATCGGAACAAGCATCTTTAAAGCAAAATCTTATTTAATGTAACTCTGTGATTTCCTTCCCTTATTGAGCAAATTGACATTACCAACTATTGACTGAAACAAGGTTCCTGATGCATACCACCAAGTGTGAAAGACATGGGAAGCAGGACTGAGCTACCCCAACAAGGTGATTCTAGCACCCATGGTTACGCATAGGCACACTGCCTACTAGAATGCTAGCGCTGGATATGGTGCCGACAGTGTCTACTGTGAGGTGAGAGGAGAGTATTAGGGCTATCGTATTAGCAGTGTGATTTTCTTCCAAAGATAAAAAAAACAATGCCCCTCGTCAAAGTTGAGGATTTTTCCACTTTTGTATTTGAAATATGGTAAAAAAAATAAAAAAAATAAAAAAAATAAAAAATTTTTAAAGGGCATTTTGTGATCACAACCTCGTCCCCTGACTTGCCTCAAAAAAGTTTGAGATTTTTATATTCATCTGAACCGTTAGCTTTAGTAATACACATGTGAACCTAATCTTGCATGCAAATCGGTCGTATATAAGAAGGTCGTATAAGAAATGAGAATTTTGTATTTTCTGTCCGTAAACGGACAGGAGGAAATTACAGTACAGTGGCCTTGGGACCTGGGAGGGAGAAAAATGCATTTGTCATAAACCAAATCTGCAGGATCGGGATTAATTCAAATTTTGTGAATAAGCTTTTTTCAAGGATCTAGTGAACAACAGAATAAAACAGAAGGTGCTGAAATCACCCAAATTCAACTTTAATGTTGAACACACATTTTTGTCCAGAAAAAAGGAGTACAAAATATTTTCAGGAAAATGTCAATCAAGGCATGTCAATTGTTATTGTGCTCTGCTCCCCCGCCATGGTTAGAGTAAACATGATAAAACAACAAAATGCAGATTATAAACAAGTTGTTTTTGTCCAGTTGTTTGTGCTGAATGACACAAGGGCAACCACATAGGAGTATAATTGTTAATGTGCTATCCTAAATTGGAATACAAAATCTTGTGACCCAGCTTTAGATAGACCTACTTACTTTTTCTGTGATTCATGGGATAGGAACAAAGTTTATAAGAGAATGGGCAAAATTATATACAGAAAATATTAAACCAGTTTCTCAAAGGTTGTTTGCAGCCGGATATAACAAAAAAAAGTGTGACTTGCACATACGCGTACATACACACACTGTGACACACACACGCGCACATACACACACATGCACACACACACACACACAGACAGATTGAGACAGATTGAAGAATTTGATGAAACTGTTTATCATTTTGTAAGAGAATGCATTTCATTTTTTATCCCCCTGGCTTGTAAAGCAGAGGGGGATATTGCGAGGGTGCGAATGTCCGTATGTGTGTATGTATGTGTGTGTTCCAGTTTGGTTAGGTTTTGGTTAGGTTTTTGTTTTTCGCCTCTCCTTCGAAAAGTTTAAGTTCGATTTAAACCAGACTTGGGGTTAAGGTGCAATAGGGGTTCCTTCATGTGTGGATGATGTCAAAGGTCATGGATCAAGGTCAAAGGTCATCTGAGGTCATGTTCCAGACTGCCATCTAGCCAGGGGGATGACGCAAGTTTACTTGCTGTATTTTTATGTGTTGCAAGAGAGGTAATATTTATGCCTAAATTTTAAACTGCTTTGTTGTGTGTAGGAACTCATTGACCACAAGATGATACGGTTTTTGTGTAAAAGGAAAGGATAGAAAAATGGTTTAAAGCCAAATCTGAATTAATTACTTAAGTTTGGGGGGTGACCGTCACTCGACGTGTTAGGCTGTGCCACTTAAGAACACGCAACTCGTCGGACCTTAGAATTGCCCAGATTATGCACGCGAAAACCAACGGCCGTCAATCCAAACACTTGAGCGAATGCAAAGTCGCGCCATGACGTCACCCCAAACTCGAGACCGAACAAAGTATACATTTATGTATTACATGCAGATGGCCTAATATGAGACAGGGTCATTCATTGAATTGGCCCCCTGAGGTCTACAGCCTTTCTTACAGTAACCAATCAAAAGACACCTTCTACACATATGTACAAACCTTTCTTACATTATCTCTGATTGGTTCATTACATGATATAAAATGATATAAACTCTGAGTAACCAATCAAAATACACCTTCATATCTGTACAAACATTTCTTACATTATCTCTGATTGGTTCATTATATACCATGATACAACATAATATAAACTCTGAGTAACCAATCAAAAGACACCTTCTACATATCTGTACAAACCTTTCTTACATTATCTCTGATTGGTTCTTTACATGATATAAAATGATATAAACTCTGAGTAACCAATCAAAATACACCTTCTACATATCTGTACAAACCTTTCTTACATTATCTCTGATTGGTTCATTACATGATATAAAATGATATAAACTCTGAGTAACCAATCAAAATAGATCTGTGCAGTGTGCAAACCTTGAAGCTTTTTTACCATGTCTCTAATAGGCTAAATTGCATTTTAACCCTTTGTATAACTAGTAAAACTACCTGGAAGACGTCGGGTGAAAGGAATTGTCCATGAATTTGCAATTGAAATGGATTTTGTGGTGGAAGTGATGGAATAACTTACTAGTATCTAAAACTTTCTTGACAAGTGTCACAACATACTTTGCTGATTGGCTACTTATATCATATTCATTTTAACACTTAAAGCTGGGTGACCCGATCATCGTCCGAATTTTCTTATGCTGTTTTCCCCCTCACATAGAAGCATATCACCCAAAACATCTCATTACAAATTTTGAGTTAAATCGGTCCAGCCGTTTGGAGAGTGGAAGCAAAAATGACTTTCTTCTGATACCAAAATCGTAATTTTCATGGGAATAAAGTTGGGGGACGAGGTTGTCGATCGGGTGACCCACTTTAAGTGCATAAGGTCTTCACTCCCGTTGGTGCATAAGGGGTTCCAAGTGGACCCCCCTCTGAAAAACACTTTGCCTTTGGAATTTTTTACCAAAACTCTGGTCATTGATGGGGTACATCATCATGACCACAAAACAGGAAAAAAATGAAAATCAGATGTACCGATTCTAAATGGCGTAATAAAAACCGATTTTTAACCGTGCAGCCAATTCTCCACACAAAAATAAAAAATCACTTTCGACAGACTTTTTCCATAAAATTTGGCTCGCAATTGTAGGACATAAATATAATTACATTGCTGAAATAAAATTCAAAAAAGTTACTCCATTATGATTTAATTGGCAAAACAATTTTTGAGAAGCGCCCCAAGATGCTTTTTTATGCTAATGAGTATAAAACGCCATGTCCAATTGATTTTTTTTCCACCAAAATATGCGCAAATGATATTTAGGCAATTACATAAAATCTTGGGTAAAAATAGCGTTAAAGCATGGCACTCGAAAAACAAAATCCTGGGTCCACATGGACCCCCCCTATGCACTTCAGGGTTGTCCATAGACAAAGAATGGGACAAGACAAAGGTTTGCCAATTGCATCACATCGTGCGTAGGACAAAGTCCTTTATTCATTCATAACAGGTTCTCCAAACAACCATAGTTTTCAATATG
>JAMKCH010076195.1:0-42719 GCA_023653785.1 Ophioderma brevispina
CCCTCTGTACGGTCTTTTGACCCCCTGAGAGGGAAAATTCCCAAGACTGGGAATATTTGCCCCCAGAGCGGCAGCCGATACGCACTGATTGTAGATATGCAAAAATAGGGAGATGACTTTTCTGGAAATGTACTCTTGTCCATTGAAACATGTTTAAGCCTTGATGTTAATACACAAAGTTGGCAGGCCAAAAATACAATACGGTTGCGCTTCTATCTCTGATATGTAACCCATTGCAAAAAATAAACCTAATGTGGTTGACAATGAACATGTAACTCGTATTCTTGGCACATAATTTTTATGTTTCCTTTCCTCAGTTTATTCAAGTTCCTTTATTCTCCACTTGGGCACTGTTTAACATTTAAAAAAAGTTTTAAAGGTCAGGACTAAATGTAGTTGAAATAATTCCCCTAAATTTGACCTATTCAAAAGCTACTAAATCGTCTGATAAGACCTTTGAATAGAGAGACATCTAATTACGATATTAAAATTCCTGAAGCTCTTGTTTGACAGGGGTGGCAGAAAATCACAGGACCTGGAGCATAACAATTAATTCAGGAAGCTCTTTTGTCTGATGATACTACCCAAAAACAATTTATCATAGTAAATCAAAACCAAAAAATCTCAACCTATCTAAATGATATCATCGGTAATCAGAAAGTTTAACTTGTATGCTGTCCTAATTGGCCCTATTAGGACACATGCTGGGATTTTTTTGTTGTGCAGGGCGGGGAAAATAATAATCAAATTTGCATTACCTGAAGACAAGATTTTTGGCTTAATTATTTAGATTTGATTTATGAAATTGGTAAGCATGTAAATATGCAAAAATATCAGCTAAAAAAATAGGGGTGTACTTTTCAGGAAATTGCCCTCTTGGTACAGGGGTCTTCTTTAAAATGCTTTAGGCCTTCGATGGGAATACCACAAAAAATTGGCAGGCCACAAAGCAATTTACTGGTTTCACGTCTATTCTTGACATGTAACCCCTTGTTTAAAAATAAAACGTATAATTGTAAAACTAGTATTTTTTGGCACATTAATTTTAGTTTTCCTCATTTATTCCAAGTTTCCTTTCTTTCAACACTGGGCCAAATAGTTTACATTTAAAAAAAAGTTTTTAAGGTAGGAAAAAAATGGAGTTGAAATAGTTCCCACAAATGTTGACCCTAATTCTCAAAAAACCCACTGAAATAGTTGATGTGGTGGCATTTGAATAGAGAGGAAATTCAAATTACAAGAATTAACAATACTTCGGAAGCTTCGGGGTTTGATGATATCCACCCAATAACAATTTTATCATATAATCAAACCAAAAAAGCTCAAACCGTAACTTAATGAATAATTCATTAGATACCAGAAGAAGGTTTAACTTGCTATGCTGTCCTAAATTGCCCTATAGGAATTACTGCTTGGATTTTTTCTGTTGTGCTGGCGGAAGGAAAATAATTAAAATCAAAATTGCATTATCGTTAAGGGGGACAGATTTTTGGCTTAAATGATTTTAGATGTTATTTATGTGCATGTAAGCATGGTGAAATATGCACAAAAATTCAGCTGCAAATAAAATAGGGGTTGTATTTTAAGGAAAATTTGCCCCTATTTAACAGGGTCTTTAACATGCTTAAGCCTCGAGGTTAATACACAAAAATTGGCGCGGCCAAAAAAAGGCAACTACTGGTTGCCTTCTGTTCTTCTGACATGTAACCCCTTGTAAAAATAAGGAGTTAATAACTCGTATTTTGGACATAATTTTGTATGTTTCCTCAATTTATTTTAAAGTTCATTTATTCACATTTGGCAACACAAGTTACATTTAAAAGTTTTTAAGGTAGGTAAAAATGTAGTTTGATGATTGAAATAAGTTACCAAATTTTGACCTATTCAAAAAACCCACTGAATAGTTTCTGATGGTGCATTTGATAGAGAGAATTCAAATTACAGATTAATAATCATATTCAGGGAAAGCTTATTTCTTGTCTGATGATATTACCCAATAACAATTTTTATCATAGTCTCAATCCACCAAAAATATAACCTATCTAACGATTATCATAGAGGAATATGATTTGGGGGAATGTGGAGAGGAAATTGTTAAGGTAAAGATTTCCCGTGTTGATTTTGATGGGCTAATAGGGGTTATTTCCTGTTGACTTATTGACTTCCCTGACCTGGGGGGAGGGGTAACTTTATGTGTCATTTGATGGGTGGATTTGCCTTCCATACCAAACGAACGTGGTAATTGATTGGGTGTCAACAATGTGACAATAGTGCAAACTTTTAGATGTTTTGTTCGGACAGTGGTATTTCTTCAAATTTAAATGTCCATATTTTGCCAGTTTTTTTATTTAAAATTTAGGAAAAAGTTGCCTAAGTTGCTTCAGGAAAAAAATCTCCTATTTTGTTCCAAACTTACGAGCCATTTGACATAATGGAAGTGTGCCCCAATTGATCAAAATCACCCAAGCTTAAAACCAGTCACTACTATAAACCTGTGAACGAAATGAAAGTCGACCAATTTGTGGAAATGTAGGCCTATTGCCATTGGCAATAGTAATTATTTTTTCCTAGAGATTTTGCAGATCTACTTCCTACTTCTTTGTACAGTTACTGTTTTTTCTTGTTATAGGAATTGCAGGAACTTGCTTTCCATATATAGGCATGTCCCAACACCTGATGACTTTTGATGTGCATTTAATTATTCTACTTAACCCTAAATTCTATTTATAGAAGCGCCTACACATAACAAATTATTCTTAATATGGTCCCCATGACTGGAAAATGTGCTATCTCGCACTCGATTCGCGTTGAACGTTCGTCCCCTTCGAGTTTTTGGACCTATTCCAATAAGTGCCGCGAGAGGGAAAAATGAAGAATTTCAAATGTACGGCTCACGGTATCTTGGAGGCCACCCGGTCATTTAACTCACTCCCCTGCCACTAAATACAATTTCATTCATGTATGGTAAACGCACTAGAGTGTATTTCAGGCCTTACTTGATTCAAACAATAACATGATTAACGAAGTCCCTGCGCCTCTGAAGTTTCAAACCTCGCAAGAATTGTACGGGTGCGGGGTCACATATCAGAGTGAATCGAGTATATTGGGGAGTGGAAAGGCTAAGTGATCAGAATCAGATTGCCCATGTAGCTGGTAAAGGCAACACCCATTAATTTCACTTTTGTACATGATAGAGTCAGATAAGTTCTGGTGTGCTAGAATTGTGGCTTATTTGTTAATATTCCCCAAAACTGCCCTACCATGTCCTCAAATGCAATTGATTCATAATTTTTTAAAGAAATAAGTAAGCTCGCCAGTATTCAACAATTCAATGAAATATGCAGATAAATAAATCAAAGTTGTTGTTTTTACATAGCACTATTATGTCATATTAAGTTTATAACGTTTCATCTTCATTCAATACCTTACCCTGACTACCGCCCATATGTAAAGTTTTACTGCCAATATTTGAATCAGTTTTTATATGAGAGCTAAACAATGTGATTTTTGAAAGCCACAGAGAAATACTATATTGTGCAAATTAACATAGGTTTGGACCAAAATAGGACACTTTTCGCTATAATAACATCCAAGCTAAACACCTCTAACCTCTTTTAACCGTATTTTTACAGGGTATTTTAGCAAAAATAGCTTTCCTTCCGATACCAATCTTTTGCCCACTTTTTAGAAAATATTACTCCTAGGGACAAGGCATTAGCAATCATGCCATGGACTATAAGATCATGGAACGCTACAATATTTCCATAGCACAGAAAATCATCAAATAATTTTGCTTCACCTAATGTGGCTGCTGGTTAACCCCTGAGGGCTACCACGGTACCTTACGGTATCTCTGGATTGGCTCATGACAGGATATAACCTCAGAGTAACCAATCAGACTATTCCTTCTATATACCTTATGTCACATTTATTTTTCTATATCTCTGATTGGTTATTCTTAGGGTTATATGATGGTAATTAAGCCAATCACATTGTGCTGTAGTTTCTGGGGGGTTAAGTGCACTTATACCTATCAGCACTTATAGGTTGTAACATTCCCCAACAGCTCCAGCATTTCACCCCAGGTAGCCCGGGGAAGTGTGGTAAAGTGCCTTGTCCAGGTGCACAAAGCACTTGGCCACCGTGTGACTCAAACCAAGAACCTTGGGAATCATGAGTCAAGTGCTATATCCCACTGGAGCACACATGCTCATAAGAGCATACTTTTGCATAATTGATCGTAGAAGCTGATTGATCCACTCTGCGACTGTAATACGCCATGATAGATTCACTTGAAACTTGGGATGAGGGATATAGCATGTGTGTCTTGCACTGCAACAATTTTACAGATAGTGTCATTTACAATTTACTTATCAATATTACTTTTAAATTATTTATCCACAAAGTTTTAAACAACGTTTAGGCAGATTGACTTTCAAATTTAACGGTATTCCAAAAGCTATCCTCATTTTTTAATTGTGTTACGGTTGCAGATGACACCTTTTATTCACTGCATAATCTTTCGGGTGTTCTCAGATTTGCTTGTGTAGGATTGTCCCCTCCAGATTCTGAAGAGTAAAGACTCATATTTACACCAATGTTCCACTTAAAATGGCGAACACCACAGTTTACATCTTCCATGTTTAGCAAAATTTGGTTGCAGATTGAGTAAATTTATGCCGTTTTTGATCAAATTTTATTCCAGAAGGACAGTGGTGGTAGAACCATGGGGTGGAGCCATGGCCCTCCTTCTTTTAAAGTGAGGACTTGCCCTCCACTTTTCAAAGTGGAGAGGCTGCCCCTCCACTTTTCAAAGTTGATAACTTTTGGGCTTATGCAAACAACATAGGTAAGTAATTGAAATTTGATTGTCGCTGCTACAAAGGAGAAAGTGAAACCCTATTACAGCCGCCCATAATCCCAGTATCCATTTTTTCCTTTGGTATTTTTGTCCTATGCTTGTAACATTGACCACTAGAAATGTTGCCTACGAAATTAGATCTGAAATTTCAGTCATTCTATTATTACGCTGTCCCGCTTACATCTCAAAGGTGCATCACATGATTACAAAATACTCAGTATCCTTTTTCATCATTTTTTTTCACATACCACCTGTGGGGATGAGGGTACCTCTTCCCAATTTAAAGGTATAGAAAATGCTACAGTTGTAAACAAAAACCTAGCCAAAATATCAAAAAAACCCAAATCCAAACCAACAACAACCTCAAAGAGCATAGCAAAAAAATAATAAATAAAAATGATAAAAAAAGTGCACAAAATAATGACAAAAGCCACACTTTGAAGGAGATTGGGTCATCTATGCCTTTGCAATCATTTCAGTCTAAAATCTGCTGACATGTCCGCCGCATCAGCAAATAGAAATTTTCTTTATCTGTGAGTGCATGAGGACTGTGGGTGCATAATATTTTGTGGGCCTTTACTTTGGTGCTAAATACACTTAGATATTCCATTGTTTTAACTATTACATGTTTGGGACACTTTTAAGCACATCCAAAAATATTCTGGAAAATTACTTTGGCCACAGAACTATAGTTAATTGTGGCCACAAAACTTGGCACATAAAAAATTGTGCTATTTCAAAAAACACCTTGGTGACCACAGATTTTTAATTCTGAATTAATACCATTTAACCATATTTATATGAAATTTAAAAGGGAAATCATGGTGGGAAGTATATGACCCAAACTCCTTAATCAGCATTGCAATTGTCATATTTCAACACGCCTCAGAGACATTGACCTCAATAGCATTGAACTTGAAAATTATACAATTTATAATATTAAAAAGTGCTAACTTGGAAAACAAATTATGTCAAGATGTGCGCTTCTATTTGGCCAGCCGTAGATTTTGTGTTTGATAGCAAGATAATAAACTAATTAGAGCATATCCTCTCAGACCCCCGGCAAGACTTCAGAGGATTAAATTTTGCAATTACCAAAGTCTTTATGGATACCCGATGGGAGAGAAAGATAGCAGTGCTGGACACATCATGTATGATGCATTTTCGGTTCCGGTCAAATTTTGTCACCTACGAAGATGAAAGATGCTTGTCCACAGTACTATGTCACACCGTTGGTACGCTGTCAAATGCATCACACTTAGTAATGTTCATGAGCTGACTTGTTGAACATGAGCTTATTCCTTGAACGGATTGCTATATTGTTTTGTGTGCTTGTAGGATCATAAACTAGGGGAAAAAGCATAATATTGTAATTTTGCTTTATCTGATAAAAACAGCCTCATCACCCCTTTAACAATTAACCTTGTGTCTTTAATTGGTTATTTTAAACACAAAGGACAAAATAAGCCCAAACAAATTTCCTCCACAACCCTCCATCTACCCTCAGAACTTGTTTTTTTAACAGAATGGTTTTAATGTGTAACAAAATTTCAATGTGTGTATAATCTGGGTGTGTGTATGTGTGTGTGTGTGTGTGTTTGGTGTGTATGTGTGTTGTTTGGTGTGTGTGAACAGGGAGGGATCAAAGAACCGTCAACTTGTCAATCCAAGGGCATTGGGATACTGGGGGATAGGGCTTTCTAGTTGAGCCCAAGCAATGGGTGGTCATGGCTCAACAGAACCGAGGTATAGACCAATCCGACAGCAGCCTTTAGTGCATTCATACTGAGGTTTCCAAAGGGGGGGGGGGTGGCTTAAAAGCAAGGACTTGATACGTTTCATGATCTGTTATCTGGTACTGCAATCCACACATTGTTTGCTACAATCCAATTAACTGTCCCACAGACCTGCTGGGATTTTTGGTCATCTGCCACTAGAGGGCGCAACCCAGTTAACACTTGCGTTTTGTGTATTTCAACATTGACATTGATTGACAAAACACTTTAGAGGTGAGTGGTTTCACATTTTAACTGGGACAAGCTTGAACAGGATGCTCAATGGTTTTGTGAAAAGAGAATATTGAACATATGTTAAAACCCAATCTTGTCCAGTCATAGTCACTTTCCTTTTTGTCGGGTCGCCTTTAGCGACCCGACTATAAGAAACACTGCTCTCAAAAATTGCGAAGGAGTCTATTTCTATAGCTGAAGGTTCCATTTCATTAATGTTCTTTTTAAATGATCTACGTAACTACTATTAATTTTTTGGAGTTTTAGTGTTGGGTGTGGTAATGCGATCAATTTCAGACAAGAATAACTCATGCATGTTTGAAATGGCCTGTTAAAAAAGCATTTCTTGATTTTAGTCCTCTGTTAGACTTGCGTTTTGATTGAGTTGGTTTTTTTTTAAAATACCGTTGCAAGGGATAATTAATGTTGATTAACAATGTACAGTTTATAATAAGAATGATCAGGCCACGTAGAGTTATACTATGCAATGATTGAAGCTTTTACCATGTAGTTGTTTTTGTCATTATTAAGACAAAGTTTTAGGTAACATCTGTATTTAGAAAAACAGGAAGGTGTAACCTACAATTAAATTAAAGCTTAAAATTTAGGATTCGTTTTAACACATTTTTGCGCCCAATTGGGCGTTTTTTCTATTTGTCTTTATTGAATGAAAGGAAGGTGTAACCCTATTTTTAAATTAAAGCTTTAACTTGGGATCAGTTTTAACACATTTTGCGCCCAATTGGGCGTTTTTTCTATTTTCTTTATTGAGAATGATAGGAAGGTGTAACCTATGTTAAATTACAGCTTATAACTTGGGATTCAGTTTTATCACATTATTTTGGTCCCAATTGGTCGTTTTTTCTATTTTTCTTAGTGCAAATGAAGGACCTATATTAAATTGAAGCTTATAACTTGGTGGATCCTTTGTATCACATTTTACGCCCAATTGGGCGTTTTTTCTACTTTTCTTTATTGAAATGATAGGAAGGTGTAACCAAGGCTACGTTAAATTAAAGCTTAAACTTGGGGATTCAGTTTTAACACATTTTGCGCCCAACTGGGCTGTTTTTTTCTATTTTCCTTATATTTGAAATGACAGGAAGGTGTACCTATTTTAAATTAAGCTTAATAACTTGGGGGATTTCGTTTTACCACATTTTGCGCCATGGGCGTTTTTTCTATTTCTTTATTGAAATGATAGGAAGGCGGTAACCTATGTTAAATTAATTAAAGCTTATAACTTGGGGATTGCTGTTTTAAAAACCTTTTCGCCCAAGTTGGGCGTTTTTTTTCTATTTTTTCTTATTTGAAATGGCAGGAAGGTGTAACTATGTTTAATTAAAGCTTTAACTTGGGGATTCAATTTTACACATTGGCGCCCATTTGGGCGTTTTTTTTCTATTTTCTGTTTTCTTTATTTGAATGGACAGGAAGGTGTAACCTATGTAAATTAAAGCTTATAACTTGGGTATTCAAGTTTTACCCCATTTTGCCGCCCAATTGTGCGTTTTTTCTATTTTCTTATTTGAAATGGATAGGAAGGTGTAACCTTGTTAAATTAAGCTTCTCTAACTTGGGGATCATTTTAACACATTTTTGGCCCATTGGGCGTTTTCTATTTACTTTATTTGAAATAACAGAAGGTTTGTAACCTTTGTTTTATTAAAGCTTATAACTTGGAAATTCATTTTACATTTTGGCGCCGCAATTGGGCGTTTTTTTTCTATTTTCTTGTTATTTGAAATGACAAGGAAGGTGTAACCTATGTTAAATTAAAGCTTATAACTTGGGGATTCAGTTTTTACCACTTTTGCACCCAATTGGGCTTTTTTCTATTTCTTATTTGAAATGACAAGACGGTGTAACCTATGTTAAATTAAAGCTTAGAACTATGTGAGGTCAAATGTCACACCAAGTCAAAGTTCACCGGAGATCAAGTTGTAAACAAGGTGATTGGTTCTAATGCAATCTTATACTCATGAATCAAACATCTACTTCATATTCGTTATGAGGTTTTCTTTTATATACATGTTTCTGTCCAAAAGTGCAACTTAACACTAGAAAACCATCTACTCCCTTTAAATGCTTTTATGTTGTTCTTATTTCTTTGAAAAATTATGCCTGGCGACGCGACCCACACAGTTGTTTCTTAGATACTTGTTTACCACAGTAATATTATTTCAATGAAATCGATCTACATAAGACTAATATAAACCTAATACCCATGGGTCAAAATGAAAATCAATCCGTCAGGGGTTACTAGTATATAAATACACGAGCAGCAACACAAAAACTCAATCATACAACATGAATAATTACAACACATATCCTGTGTTCTCTTTGCTTCGTTTAAACATTTCTTGAATCTTTTGTGAGCTTTTTTATTTTAATTTAATTAGCAATGCCAAAAAATGTTGCAAAACCCATTGACATCTTTTCATGGTGTGATAGGATATTGGGGCCGCAGTGTCCGGCATCCGAACCAACAGGAAAATGGGTAAGGTCCAGGGTTTTTATATGCTTTAAATGTCTCTTGAGGGCTACTACTTCTGCACAATTGTAACTTTACGTGTCCGTGTCTGACCATTTGAAGATGGAAGTGCTGCTGACCTCATTGATTGCATGGACTTTTGAGTTGTAATATGATTGGTTTGATTTTTTATTGTCAATCAGATCAACTTCAGATTGTCAAGGCATTTTCCCCAAATGCAAGTATTATCTGCCATCGCAGTTAGTGAGTGCGACATGAACATTTGACCTTTTATACGGGCTTTGGGACCCCAGATGCCTGAATTTTGATTTGTACACATTCGCCCGATACACACATTATATTTACCAAGTTGCAGCTGAATCGGACAAACTTGATAAAAATGGCAATTGAGCTCATTATCATAATGATGAATATGCAGATAGAGGAGAAAAATGGTAGCATCAACTTGTTCCGTACCCTCTACAGCATTGTCAATGCATCAAAGGACCGATCCACTAAGTGCAGGGTTACTTTTTTTCACTCACCATAAGAACGGACACACTACCAAAGTAATCCCCACAGGCTATTCGCAAATAGACGACACAAAAATATGTGATGTTAAAAAAATGTACTTATTATCCCAATAAGCCTCATTTATCTCCTCAGGAAATGTAGAAATACTGTCACCAATGATCTTTATATTGCACGAACACACTTTTACCGGACACTCAACACCAATATTTATGAATGAGTCCCTAGGTTACCGCCGGGCACCGCTTCTCCATTGCGATACACATGCTAAAGAATCCTGAAACCACCAACAAAGCGAACCACGACATGATAATTACGACGTCACACCATGCATGATGCTTGTCTTGTGATCTATTCCAACCATTACTGCACTGGGTTGTCATGTAATCAGGGAGAACAATGCGCTGGACACGAGGTTCCGATAGCTCGTGTGAAGGGAATGAGAAATAGGGAATATCGAAACTAGCAAAACGGTATAACGGAACGATGTCATGGATGGGAAATGTTTTGAAGAACTGTGGTTTGGCCTTTTCATATTGAAACTGTCAAGAGTATTAAAGACAATGTCAACTAAACCACTGACATTTTTCGCTAATATGGACTTTGATTTTGCAACACAAATGTTATTAAGTGTCTACGAATAGAATGAAGCAAAATAGAATGAAATATATTGCGAATTTTGGGCACAGGCCAAGCTTTCTGTGCTTGGTATAGCGCTATACAACTGACCGCACCTAGGTAATTATATTAAGCAGTGGCGCGCTTTTCAATATGATCTAACTATGTTTGTAAATAAGTTTGATTGTGTCTTGGTGATTGCATTAAGAACAGTCATTCAGTTACCTCAAATGACATTAATGTTTAATGTTAGATTTTAATTAAATGATGTATTCTCTATTTGAAGCTATTTTTGATGCTTGTTCCAGCAAGATAGGAGATGATCCGATCCTAACTATAATATCCGATTTGTGTTAGGGGGATTTATTTTGACTGATACTTGGCTTTGATCATCTCATTTCAATCTCAGACCCATACTTTGTGTCTTCCATTGTATCCATTTTATTATGATAACTGGGGCTCTCCACTCCCTCATATTCCTCCTGCATTAGCTCATTTAGCCATGGTTGGTTACTTGCACAGCTTCAAGGGGTGGTATAAGCGTAGAGTCTCCTCAAAAATGTTGTTCCAAAAAAAACAAGTAAACCATAATTATTATTTTACTTTTGACCCCAAAAATGTGTTCCTATGGTACTCTGAAATATTCTATTCAGTGTGGAACCCAGTTTATATGCTCTAATTTGCTTTTTATCCCATCTCCATAGGGGAAATCCTTTTTGAGAAATCAGGTGGGCAAAGCGTGCATAACTCGTAAAAATTAACTTTTGAGATATCGGCAATTTATCAGAAAACCCTGTTTTTTCGGTTTTTGTATATTTTAGAAATGCTATTTTACTTTCCTGATGATTTAGAAATTAAGTTAATTGAATTTTCACAAATAATGGTGAAATTAAAGATCATGCTAAATTACTTCTTGAGATATATAATGTTTAAAGTGTAAAATCTTAAATATGCGCAGCTGCGAAACAATAAAATCCATAAATTTATAAGTAATGGACTCAACTAAGCCACCTTTTTAATCATCACTTTTTGAACGGACGCTCCGATTGTTGTCAAACAAAAAGCAATAAAAATGTAATTTTTCCCCTTAATTTAATTTAAAGTTGTTATTTTAACCCACCCCCCCCAAGGGGTCTTTCCCCTTAAAAAGGAGGCATAAAAATGGAATGAGTGAGCGAAATACAACTGTAAAGCATTGATCTTTAGGCAAGTTTTTGGGGGGTCTTTATATTTTGGTTGGGTACTGATCCATTAAAAATTTAAGACTAGCTGTGATTATGGTGCCTAGAAATTGTACAAAATCCCAACTTCAGATATATTTTCAAATATTAGAAAAAAACTGGATGAGATGTATTTCATTTTGTTTAAATATTGTTTTGTACAATTGAAATCCTGTGAGCATTATGTGTCATGTTAATTTTGAGATATCAAGATTATGACATCATTTTAAAGATATTTTAAGAATAATTTAGAGATTATGACCATAAAATGAACCCTGCATAATCCTATGCGGGTACTTTTAAGCTGGGACTGACTGGTAAATTCAAGCCGATCTGTCTTTGAATAAGCAAAACCAATTTGTCATCATTGATCTTAATTTATTAAAGCTATGAGCAAACTAAAGCACATTTATTTAATACTTAACTTCTTCAAGTCAAAGACTCAATTTTGCGTGAAATTACTGTGAGGTGTTTATTGAGATACCGATGATTGATGTTATGTGAAAATTAGAACACGTAAAATCAATCACAGGAGCTACTGAAGCCCAGAGTGGCTAATAATGTTATTCCTGTCATCCTACTCTTGAACCACTGAGGACTTTAGCTCGAATCCTTGTAGGGTACTCCTTTCAGTGAATTTAAAGGAGGACGACCCGATTTAAAGAGACACTGGCACATTTGAAAAATATTGCACCCTCTATATTTTTCAAATTTGATATATTTGCATGGTTGTAAAACTTTTATATACATTAGCCCTCACCTGAAATTATTAAGCCCAAATCAGCCTGTTTATGGGTAAACAGAACGATTTTATAATTAATGTCACCAGCGACATTAATTCAGCAGACGACAAAGTAATGGCGTGTAATACAAGAAAACACACCCTAGAGTTGATACACACAGCATGTACCTTGTTTGACCGGTCTGTGATCTTTGTGGTTTTGATCAGAACATCATTAAGGGCAGCCGCTGAATGAAGCGTTTTAGACTCTCAGTACCGCTTCATTTGAACAGAATAAAATGCACCTCGAAACCAGCCAAGGGCTATAAGTTGTCGACTCCTTTCATGCAGCCGCTTTGCTTTTATTCTGTTCTTTTAATATCAACGAGTACGAGCTATGATATTCATGTGATAGATGCATTTGTTGATTAAAGTTAGCAATCAAAATTAAAAGTTTAGCTCTACCTCCGGATGTCTTTAGGCGCTTATAATGTCCCGATCTGTTTTGGGTTAGGCCCTATGTGATTTTAGTGTATGTAAAAATTATCTTTATTCTTCCCATGGCCGAGACAAATTGAAGAAATTTCATATTTTTGAAAACATGTGGCCAGTTCCATCTTGATAGAATTGGCTTCACCCTAAATCCCATCTGGTAAATGTTCCCACAATATTTAACCTGTTTGATATGAGAGCTAAAATGTGATTTTGTAAACCCATAGAGTACTCTGTAAACATTAATATTGGTCAACCGACATGGGGACATTTTCACTCATAACATCCAAACCAAACCATCCTCTGCTCTAAAATTTCCAACTGCAGTAAATGAGAAAAATAGTCGGTTTCTTCAGATACCAAAAATTTGACCACTCAGTAAAAATGGGGTTTGGAGGACAAGGGTATTAGTGATGGACCATGGCCCTTTATTCTGGTTACCAAAGGCTTCCCCTGAATGCAAGATATGGTTCTTTCCACAAATTGTTTGGGAGTGTTCTGATGTGATCAGCACACGACCGGTGCTGTAAAATGCCTGCAATCAATGAGATATAAAAAGTTAGTTTGCACCCTTTTCTCCCACGTGTCGTTATTTATTTCCTTTGCAGAGTGGAAATTAATTAAAATTGGAGCAGATATGTCATCGAAATCAGAGAGCGGGTCAATTACGTCAATGTGCATGAAGCGTATTATCAACAGAAGCACACGTTGTCAGTTTTAACACAGTACTATCCATGTTTGTGATAGATACATTTTTGCCAAATCATTTGAACATATACTATTTAATAATAATAATAACAGACATTGAAGGGGGATGACCGATTTCAGTATATAAAGTTTTCATTTGATAGAATGGCCTTCACCCACACAAACACCCTCCGTAAAGTTTTGTGCCCGGTATTCAACCATTTGATGTGAGAGCTCTAAAAACATGATTTTGTGGCCGTGTCTGTACCAGAAATTAAATATGTTCCACCAAACAATTGGAGAAAATTTCACTCATAACAACCAAACCAAATGTCGGTTTGCCCTACGATTCACAGGGGGGTGGTGCCAGACTCCTTTTTCTGGGGGGCTGGGAAAAGTGAAATTGATGGTGCAAAAGAGAAATTTAGGGGGGGGTAGGGGGGGGGGGTGGGAAGTGAAATTTTTGTGGCAAAAATTTTTCACAAATTTTGGCCCCAAATCAATGATATTTGCCCAAATGGATATTATTTCTGTGCTGATTTCTACCAAAATCCATCATTTTTCTTCTGGCAGGTGGTGGGGGGGGGGGGAGAAACTGGCTGCCATGCCACTGCCAGGACCCCTTTGCATTAGAACCATGTAACTTAGCACACTCTCCAAGATCACACTCTCCAGGCTACAATAGGGGACACCAGTCCCAAAAGGTCATATGATATGTGGTCCCCCAAAAAAAAAGCATAGGTGTTCGCGCAATAGAATGACCTGAATGAATTTGACTCTGTTACCCCGAACAGAAAAGACACCCTGGAATCTATGTATAAAACATACCAAGTATGAACTTGATACATCACTGCACTAAAAAGCTACACTAAGTTGAAAAAGTGTCAAACAAAAGGTGTATACAATTAAAGTGACAAGAGGAGATTTTTTAGGATATGAATTTCTCTCAAATTTTCACTGGATCGGTTGTAGACCACCTACCAAGAACGTTTGGAAGGTTTATTGGACAAACAGGTGTAAAAGAAAACCGCAAACCTTGTTTTGAACTTGCCTGCTATCGTAATCGTTCCCCATAGAAAACCACGCTTGACTTTCTGTCGTGCATGACAGAAACTACTAAATCATCATCTTATTACATAAATATGGCGTATTCGGCTTATTCACTTCAGGTGTGATCTAATACATTGGTAAGCATTCCAAATATGTAAAAACCTAGGTTCGAGAAAAATTGGGGGCGCTTCTTTCTGGAAATCTCATGTCTCTTTAAAGACACTATCAGTGATTCACCCGAAAGACAAAAAAATATTTGAAATTTGTAGGAATAGCTTCAAAGTGAAGGGCAAGTCTGTAAAACTCTCATAAAGTATATTTCCTAACTGAAAAATTGACAGAAAAGGAAGAAACGGCAATGTTCAGAGATATGAATCCCCATTCAATTACACGCTGTAGTAATTGTCCGTACGGACAATAATGACTAAAATATCCGATTTTGTCCTTATTAGGTTGCTTCTAGACTTATCACTTGCAGGACACGGTAGGATTCCTATACTTGTTCCAAAATGCAAAAATCTGATTTTTGATGATTTTTTCGCTTTTCTGATTAGCAAATCACTGATAGTGCCTTTAAAGGGGGATGGCCCGATTTAAGGATATGAAGTTTTCATCTTGATAGATTGGCCTTCACTCCAAAACCCCATCTGTAAATTTTCGCGGCGATATTTCAACCCGTTTTGACGCGAGAGCTAAAAACGTGATTTTGTAAGCCCCATAGAGTACTGTGTAAAATTAATATTGGTCGACCAAAATGGGGCACATTTTCGCTAATAACTTCCAAACCAAACATCCTTTGGCTCTAAGATTCCACAGGGTAAATGAGAAAAATAGTAGCTTTCTTCCGATAACAAAATGTTGACCACTTCCGGTAAAATCTGGGGCTTCTGGGGACGAGGCTATTAGCGATCGGGCCATGGACCTTTAATTAAGGTCTTTCCAATTGCATTGGACAACCTAAAAAATCAAATCAATAGCAACTAGGTTAAAAACCTTTTTACAGAAAATCTGTAGAAAAGGACATTTCAAACTCTGAGAGTCAAGCGGTCAGTTCTTTCAATCACAGTTGTGACAGGACCTTGATGATGTAATAGTGATCATTATCAAAGGTGTGTCCAAAGCACCATACGGCTTTCAGAATATTTTGGTTTTCAAAATTACTCACAAATAATATGTTACACACCCAAACCACACAATAATTAGGTGATATATTTATTCGGCAGTGATGACAAATCTTGCTAGGGGATTATCATAGCCTGAAAGTGACAGGCTTTTCATAGTCATATTCAAAAATATGTATAATATAATAATCAGAGGCTTTTATGGACTAACATTATAAAGAAAATGTGGTCTACTAATATGCGCAGAGCACACAAATTGGGAAGGTATTATTTTCCATGTGACTTTTCGTGTTGTGATATACATAGCACAAAGAGTCGGCTCTGTTGACAGATCTATAAGGGTCTAAATCATATTGCATTTTTCCTGACAGCTGTGCTTGGGATAACGTGACGACTTCTCTCAAGATTGTCAAATTTAGCACCCTCGGCTTTTCAAGTTCAATTTAATGATCACTCTGATTCAGGCTTATCGGCACCGGACTGATTCATAGAATGCTTGTCAGTTTGTAAGCAGTCTTTAGATGAACAACAATATAAATGGAGTGCCTTTGTACTTGTATTGTTGAATTTATGGCTTACTCATGGACAGAAGTTTGGTTAAAGTCCAGGTAGCGTGTGAAATATAGAGGATGGGGACTATAGCTTATTTTTAAATACACATAAATTTGTACCGTGTAACAAGCAACCAAGGGGCTTCAAGATATTTTATTTAATCTTTGACAGCTGTGTTAAGAGTGTTAAAAGTGCTTGTTCCGACTTATATGTCTATTGTGTTTTCCACTTGATATGAGAGCCTGGTACTTGTGTACACTCCCCACCAATATTGTGGGAAACAAATTTGTGGTTTTGATTATTGAAACATTGGAAACAATATTAATGGTTAATCATTAAAAACAATAGTTTTTAGGGGAATGAAATGGATTTTAAGGCTAAAATTTCATGACAACAATGAGAAAAATACGCCTTTCATCACTACTTCCGTGTAAATTGGGGGTACCAAAGGTTATCGGAACACGCACCTTTAACAGATACATCATTTTACACTATTTTTGTCTTTGACCCCCACACTATAGGTCATCATAGACTTTGTTTTAAAGAGACAAAGCATATCTAGAATTTGACCTTTGATACCAAACTTGTATGTCCAATTTTTAAAATCTCAGTAGGAATCACACCCAGAAGTTATTTTGAGTTTTAATTATTAAAGCGGCACTGGCACATTTTCAGAAAATATGAAATTTATTCAATTTGCTCGCAAATGATAGTCTAGGCCATTGGAAGAATAGAGATATATTTTCCTCAAAAAAAATAACATACCCCAAAACAGATAGGGACATTAACCCTAACCCGTCCGAGAATCAATGAGATGCAACAATCCGTTGGTACCGGTCGATAATTGCTTCTCATTGCATCTCGGACTTAAACAACTATTTTCTGTCGCGAAAATGACTCTCATTGCATCTCATTGCGGACCGTTTCCCCGCAGGAGATGAATGATTCTCATTGCATCTCGGACCGTTTCCCCGCAGGAGATGAATGATTCTCATTGCATCTCGGACCGTTTCCCCACAGAAGGTGAATGATTCTCATTGATTCTCGGACGCTAATGTCTTTACGCCACTTTTAAACCCTAACCCATCCTGAAGCATTGAGAGTCAATTACCCATCAAAACCGGTCGATAATTGCTTCTCATTGCATCTCGGACTTTAACAACTATTTTCTGTCGCAAAAATGACTCTCATTGCACCTCGGACCATTTCCCCGCAGGAGGTGAATGATTCTCATTGCATCTCGGACCGTTTCCCCGCAGGAGAAGAATGATTCTCATTGCTTCTCGGACCGTTTCCCCGCAGAAGGTGTCTTGGTTCTCATTGCTTCTCGGCCATTAACGACTTTACACCACTTACTCCATTGTTGGGAAAACGTCCGAGATGCAATGAAATGCAAAATTTGCTTAATTCTCATTGATTCTCGTACGTCAAAAATTAAAAAAAATGATTCTCATTGCATCTCGGATGATTTTCCGCAAAACCCCCCGTGACGTGTTAGGGTTAATAAGAGACTAAAGACATCCAGGTAATTTGTAGGCTAACTTTTAATTAAGTTGCTGTAACTTTAATCAACAAATGTGTCTATTACATGACTATCATAGACTCAGACGCATTGATATTAAAACCACAAAGGTCACAGATCAGTCAAACAAACTTGTGCTTGCTGTGAGATTCAACTCTGGCATGTGTATTCTTGTGTTACACACTATTTCCGCGTCGTCTGCTGAATTAATGTCGCTGGCGACATTAATTATAAAATTCCAGGTAATTTGTAGGCTAACTTTTAATTAAGTTGCTGTAACTTTAATCAACAAATGTGTCTATTACATGACTATCATAGACTCAGACGCATTGATATTAAAACCACAAAGGTCACAGATCAGTCAAACAAACTTGTGCTTGCTGTGAGATTCAACTCTGGCATGTGTATTCTTGTGTTACACACTATTTCCGCGTCGTCTGCTGAATTAATGTCGCTGGCGACATTAATTATAAAATCGTTCTGTTTACCCATAAGCGTGTTGATTTGGGCTTAATAATTTCAGGTGAGTGCTAATGCATATAAAAGCTTTATAACCATGCAAAAATCTCAATTTTGAAAAATCTAGATGGTGCACTATTTTTTAAATGTGCCAGTGGCTTTTTAACCATTTGGTTACACTGGACACCTCTCACCTCATTATTTAATCACTCCTAGTTGTGGAAGGATGATCCATTTTGTGTGACTATAACAGGCAACACAAACACCTCACTTAAAATTTGACTATCTACAGAGTGGTCCAAAAAAAGTTTACACTTTTTTGTCTGCAAATTTCTCAAACATGGGTAGACCTATCAAAATAGTTTGAGGGTATTTATTAACTACAATATCTTGTTGGAACCTGGTGAAGACGGCATTAAAAACAAGCTGAAATGACAAAATGGCCGCCATCTAGAGAAATAAAGTCTAAAACCATTTTGCACACACGTAAGTCTATGGCACTATGTTGGTGGTCACGATTGATACACACATTGAACAATGCACCCGTCATGGGTATTTAATACTAACCACAAAGGTAAGAATTAAGGCATCTCAAATTATTTCAAGCTTCTCTTATGAATTTAAAAATAAAACGGCTGCAATATTTTTTCTTATGATCTTGTCCCAAACCAGGCCATGCAAACATTGAAAATGAACAGGCAGAGTCTTGATCAGTCTTGACAAGAATAACATGCAAGTCTCTTTCAATTTAAAATAACACCAATTGAAATCAACTTAATTATTATGTAAATGGACATTTCAGGTTCACTTTCACTGTCGAGATATTCTCTTATTCATTTTCAAATGGTAAACAAACACTTCACACAAACTCAAAAAGGATGTCAGTAGTTTGGTACGTGAGTAGACCACAGTTCACGCAAATGTATTGCCATTATACTGTTAACCATCATGATTGCCCCCCCTAGACTACGTGTGTGCAAATTGGTTTGTGACCAGTTTCTCTACACAGCCGCCCTTTGTTATTTGAGTTTGTTTTCAATGCCGTGTTCAACAGGTTTAAGAAAGTATTGCCAGTTAATAAATAACTCAAAAAATATGATCTGTCCACCCACCTTGAAAAATTTGCAGATATAAAAGTGTAAACCTTTGGACCACTCTGTATATTATGTTCTCAGTGCTTTCTTAGTTTTATTAAACAAATAAATATGGTCCAGAAAAGGAAAAAATAAAATTTCTTTTCTTAATTTCGTATGGATAGCTACAGGGTCGTAGATTTGACTTCTATATTGCACTATATGTCTGTTTCACAGCAAGTGTTAGTAAACAAATAGCATGGCCAACTTTTGAAGCCTCTTGAGGAACGTTCAATCAATCAAAGTAAGATATATATGGATTCCACCAGGGCTAAAATCTTCCACGTCCCACTTTCAACCAGAATTTAAAGTAACATGTAAACCTATATGTGTGCAGATTTATTTTCTATGACATAATGTCTAAGGCACTTTTTATTTCCTCAGAGACATGTTAGCTAATAATTTAAAAGCTGTAAGTACTTCCTATGCAATGGTGCTACATCTATCTGGCAGCAGTTTATAAATGCTTCTTCTACAAGAGTATTGATGGATTTTCATGAACTTGGTGCAGGTCGTCCATAAGGTACTGATGATCATGACTAGATAGTCTTAACTTTTTATGGCAACATTATCATAGACTATAGACTTCTAGTAGACGAGTTGTGTGTAGGAAAGTGCCATTGAAGCCAAGATAACAGACAGCTTCTGCTCTAACTTACAGCTGCAAAGTGGCCTACATATTCATTATTTGCAATAAACGTTAATTGTAGGCATTATTGAGAGTCTTTCTGAATCATGTGATAAACCATTTGTCCAGATTTAAATTCAATTCATTATGAAAATTTTCAGGTTGTGAAATGATGAAACTTACCCTTGTTGGTCTACATTGGGGGGGCCTAATTTGGCAGACGGTACATGTTGACATGAACTTTCTGGGAACAAATTGTAGCATCGGTTACAAATTGGTAGGACAAGTATTCTACGACTCTAGAGATGCTATGTATGTTAAAAAGCAAATTATTTGTTCTTTTTATTTAGGAAATATACATCTCAAAACATCTCAAACCTTAAAGGCATTGGAACTCCACAGAACAGTTGTAACTTATGGACCAAAGATTATGTCCAACTTTTAAAGATGAGCCATAAGTTACAATTATTGGAACTAGTCCATAAGTGGAAAGTAAATGAGTGTTCATGAATCTTATCAAGTACCCAACAGTGATTAACCACTCTATAATAAATAAATTTGGGATGGAGTAGCCCTCAAAATAGACCAGAAAAGAAAACAGCTTTGGGACGTCTGCGTGTCTTACTCTGTTTGTTATTAGGTTATCTTTCAACACACACACACCCAGACCCATTCCCTATGCCTTACATAAATAGTCAACAACATATAAAATTTAACGAATCTTTACAGTTCTTCACAATTCCCAATTCTTGCTCATCCTGTACCGAACTAACTCACTATACTTATTAGAGTTGTAAACTCCTAGACACTGACTTACCGTACTGACCACAAGGCTAACTAAAACACAGTGTAGTTTACCTCTGTTCTCCGGTAGGTAAGGAAATTGTCAATTTCCAGCCTAATTGTTGCCTATTAATATAGGCATACTCGTCTGGATCAATCAGTGGCTAAGTGGTTGATGGACCCTAGAGGCACAGGTGTGCTTCATTGGGTGTTGCTATAGTTAAAACACCTGATGAGGAGGATAAATCAGAGGAGAGAGGTGTGCTACTGGGGTTTGAAAATCAAAGTGACCCCAGACTTGACTCGCCCTAATAGCGTCATAGCATGGACTGAAAAATGCCTATTCATCGGTGATGGTGATGTTCTTGAAGCAACAAAGGGATTTCAGCAGGGAAATGGTTATATAGACTGCTGTATAGATAGGTTTACATTTAAAATGTTCTGGATGCAAGCATGGATGCTGTAGGGCCGGAAATCCACATTGCATGACTACAATACAGCACCTGTCTCTACATTCCAAAACATAGAATGGCGCACAGGTGGTCATTTACCTTGGTATTTCCACCTGGAGCAAATGTTTTATGCCAATAGTTAACCATGCCACAGGCATGAAGCCCACATTGCAGGACTACAAAACATGCACCTGTCTCTACATTCCACAAAATGTTAGAATTGCACAGGTGGTCTATTATCTTGGTATTTCTCCCTGGAGCAAAGGTTTTATGACAATAGTTAGCTATGCCACAGGGCACAAAGCCCACAATGGACATTTTGGTATTTTATTTATGGTTATCAATCATATGAAAATGTAATCACTGTCTTTTCCTTGTTAGCTCCTGTCTGATAGGCTGCACTAAGTCGAGATCATAGAAATAAAAAGGAAGAATTGAACCATTTGTATTATTGAAAAGCCCAAGACCGTAACCAATTTCTCTCACACCACCATGCATAGCCATTGGTTTTTGCAAGCACATGTGCATCGTCATGATTGTTGCACAAGCACATGCGCATTAACATCAGTTCTGTGCACTATGTGTTTTAATATTAGCGTTGTATGCCCAATGTTCCCCATGTCTGATAGGACACTTCTCTGCAATAGTTTTGCAAAAACCAATTCAATGGAGGAAAACATACATCAATAATCTTGAAATTCCTACATTACTAATGCTCAAAAATGCATAGCAGTCCAAGGACTGCCAGTGCTGCCTGCCATCACGGTTTGTGAATGATAGACTTCATGTGACCTTTGACCTTGATATGTGACCTTTGAACCTCATAAATGAGGGTTTACATGTAATATCCATAAACCAAGTTTGATTACAACTTGGACCTCAAATGCCTTTGACCTTGGTATGTCACTTTTGACCTCATCACAAAATGAGGGACTCCCATGTTGGCACCTATGACTCAAGTTTGGTGAAATCAATTGAAGTGTGCGGATATTACAGGCAATGTTACCCGTTATTCACAACCAAAACAGACAACAACTACACATCATCAACAGACTACAACTACATCACAACAACAATAGTGGACAAAGTGATCCTGATGTGAATTGCCTGCCCCCCCCCTAACGCAGGTACACACTATTATATTATAATATAATCTTTTGGGACACCTGAAATTGTTTCAAGAAATCCCCCTATCTTGGTCACAAATAGAACATCTTTGGTCAAGATTCAACCATGTGATGACAACCTCATTTGCAGTCTTATAAACAGATCATCTTCATCTTCAACTTTGGAACAAAAATGAAATATTTTCTGCAAGAATGTAATGTAGAGCATGGTTGCTTCATTAGTTGCTTTCATTTTTTTATATTCATTATTAAATGAAGTCATTTAGGATATAAAAGAAGACTTTATTAGAAGCAAGAAATATGTTGTTCACAAGGTTTATAATGGCATAGTGTCATTGAAATTAATTCTGAAGTGTCATTGAAATTAATTCTGAACCAGTTAAGGCTAATCATGAAAGTGAATGTTGTCCAGATCTACTCTTGCTAATTATCTCTAATCCCACGTATTCTCAAATTTGAGCCAGGATGATAGGCAAAAATATGTTCATTAATGCAGAATCAGAGTTTTGGCCGTCGGCAAATGTTCAACGCAATCACCATAAATTACAAGTGAAGTTTTAAGCACAGCGGAGAAACCTGTTCAACTTCAAAAGCGCTGATTTGTTGTGGCTAATCACGGGAACACGGCTTACACTAGTCCCTTCCTGGCAAGCAGAATCAGCTTCTACTTAAGATTACAGGACCCCTGCCGCATACTCACTGTCAGTTGTTTGTCATTGTGAGTCGTAGTCCGAGACGGGTGTGCATGGAGCAGGTTAGCTTGAGCCCCGGGAGTTTGATGCTTCCTTTGCAGTGTGATGGTGTATTATGTTCAGGATGATGTCAGTTTGAAAAGTTTGTGGCTTCTTTGTTTAATACTCATTGCTTTATGGTGTAGAGTTAGTGCTGAAAAGCCTTTTAATGTTTATTGCAGAATTATTTTGGAGTTAGTTTGAAATCATAATATTTATATTTTGACTCTTTTAAGAGTTAAAAGGAAATTAAAATTTTCTTTTTTATATGTCTCTTATGCAGCTCCTACAACACCCAGTTCTCATCAGTTGATAGGCCCTGACCAAGCTGCAGTGACAGTTGAGCCACTCAATCCAACAAGTACTCAGAGTGTCAAGCCAGAGCCGTCCACCCTTGAGACTTTCATTAGTGCCAACCAGCAACGTTCAAACACCAGTGCTACTGCCACAGAGAGTGGCTTTGAACCAGTGACCACTATGTCTTCCAAGAAGAAAGTGTCTGGTACTGGTAGTAGAGGGTCACTAACACCTCGTCGCAGCACAACCGCTGCACCACGCATTTCAACAACTGGTCCGCCTAAAGGTCGCAGACCCGGCTCTGCGGGAACTGCCCAAGGAACAAACAAAGGAGGGAATAAACCTAATGGCAGTGTAACAAACACTGGAACAGCTAATGGCAAACCGACAAATGGTGGACAAACAAACAATGGCACAGGCATAAAAATTGGTGGCAGCGGTGGTGCTAATGGTGGCAGCGGTGGTACTAATGGTGGCAGCGGTGGTGCTAATGGTGGTCAAAATACTAATCAAAATGGAAATAATGGATTTGATACCTCTGGAATTGGCAATCTATTCCCAGGTGTTGCAGGGGGTCCTGCTGTTACAATAGGATACAGGCCAACAGACTCATCCCATTTTGGAATATGCCCCAGTGAATACAAATATTACTGTCTAAATGGAGGGAATGTACATGGATAAAAAAGTTAGAAAAACCATCTTGCAGGTAAGTCTAATCCTTATCAAAAGATAAACATATCTAGCTAAAAAAAGTTATATTTGGGTGCAGTCTAGTTTGTCCCAGATCTTTGACAATATTATTTACAGTAGGTATGGATTTAAATATCATCGATTGCGTTAGAATGATTTAGAAGTAAGATAGCATCTTTCATATGGCTAAATTTTAAATGGGGATCGCTCAATTTTGGTATATAAAGTTTTCATCTTGGTAAAATGGCTGTGACACCAAAATGCCATCTGTAAAGTTTTGCGCTGATATTTCAATCCTTTTTGACGCGAGAACTAAAAGTGTGATTTTTTTAAGCTCCATAGAGTACTCTGTAAAATTGATATTGGTCAACCAATATAGGGCGAATTATCACTAATAACTTCCAAACCAAACATCCTTTTGCCCTAAGATTTCACAGGGTAAATGAGAAAAATAGTAGCTTCTTCAGATACTAACATTTTAACCACTTCCGGTAAAATCTGGGGTTCTGGGAATGAGGCTATTTAATCGGCCATGGACCTTTAACACTAGTGGGCACCACTATTACCGGTGATGTTAAACATTTGGTACCTAATACTCCTGGAGGGATTGAAACAGTTGAGTTGAGTACACCCTACTCATAAAGAAACTGATCACACACACATATACAGGTATGACTGTTTGCACATGGGGCTGTCCCCTCTGAAGGACGGGATGCTTTCATGGTCTTAAATTTCACAAAAACCATGGAATCTGATTTTAATCAGTAACTCTTATAAATCAGTAATAAATTAAGTAATATTAACATAAACACCAAAGCAATTGTATATCACTAAAAGACCGTTCCATTGGATCAACTTTTGGTTGTTCACTGTTTTTTGGGGGGAGGGGCAACTTTTATGTTCATAGCAGACTTTCCAGGGTTTTTTCAGAACACGAGGCAAAATAAGTTTGGGTGAACAAAATCTCATTAAGTCCACAGGCAACTATAGTCGCCCAAAGCTCAACTATCAGACACTATCAGTGATTCACCCGAAAAATGTACAAATATTTTAAATTTGCAGAATAGCTTAAAAGTGAATAGTAAGTCTGTAGAATTCTCATAGGTTATTTTTTCCAAGTAAGAAGTTGACAGAAAAGGAAGAAAACAGCAGTGTCCAAAGATATGAATCTCCATTGAATTATGTGTTGTAGTAAATGTCCAAGTAAAAGTCAAAGTATAGGTGACCTTAAAAATAAAATGTTCGTTTAAAAATAAATTTTCAGTCCAGTGAAACTGTTATTGGTCAACCAGGCTTTCACTTCACACACTCTTGGTCTAATCACCTTAAAGGAAAATGATTCAGTAATTAATTGCCTCCTTAATAAGATGAGCATCTGGTCATTTAAAAAGCAAAGTTCAAAAATCTTTCCCAGTGAAGTTCACTGCAATATTGCAAGCATACTTTCTACACTTTGTCTTATCGGGAGTTGAGAGTGACATCACAGGTTTTTAGGTTACACAGGTCTGAAATACTCTTGCTCTTCTCTGAAATCAGCATTATATGCATGGAAATAAAGTCAGCATTATAATCTACATGCTAGCGAGAATTCAAACTGAAGACACATCATGATGTCACTCTTACAGAGGTACCACCCAATCCTCAGTCTCGACCTCACCTTTCACACAATTGAACCTACGATTTTGGTATCATTAGAAACCTTGTGTTTTTCTCAACTCATCTGCAAAATATTTGACTGACTTCTTTCCCATTTTGATGCTATAAGCTAAAATATGATTTGATTACAGTATCCAGAAAATGTTTTGTACAGTACCCTCTGGGCTATTGTATTACATACAATTACCACTCACATTAAAATGGTATGTCGGTGGAATTAAAGTATGTTAGTAATGGCCTTTCCTACGTGAGAAAAATATATGTTGTAAATCGGATGGGGCACCTTTAACTCCCTATGAGACAAAATATAATGTAGGAAGAGTTGCTAACAAAGGAAGAAAACAGCAACAAACAGTGATTGAACTCACTCACTTGAAAAAAAAAGTATCTATTTTGCTATCTAGGCTTATATTTTGGCATTTAAGGTGCAATTTCACAGTGGTCAGTATCTCTGTTGAAGTGTAACAAAAAGCAACATAAACGGGAAGCAGTGTTTTAAGTGTTACTAACTCAATTACTTGCATTAGGACAGTGCATGTGATTAGTATTAAACGGCTATAAGAGGTAGCCTGCAATTTAAGAAGGGCTTTTAAGCTCTACATCATCCATCCATGAAAGCAACATTTCAGAATGGTAGGTCAGTAATAAGGGGATCATTTCTTGCAACAGGTCCGTGATAAGTGTCTCTTTCTTGTCTCTGGTTGGTCAGTGTTTTGGGTGGAAAATGCAAGTGTCTGCTCTATGATGGTATATAATGAATCTCTCTCTCTCTTTGTCTGCCTCTGTCTCAGACAAGAAGCTTCAGTGACTCAGTGGCTGCACTTCTGCAGTTGAAATAATGATATTAATGTAGTCATTGCTCTATATTTCCAATGTCTCTGTGACATTGATGTTGAGCACATGTGGGTAGTAGTACCACAACTGCTTAATGCAACTGTCTAAACAATTTAATGAGTTTGAATGACCCATGGGATTGCTCTAATAGAGTCTGTGTGGTACAGATTTTTAACCTGCACTTATTGCACTCATACTCTTCTACCCATTGACCAATTAAAGGTGCAATGAGAGATTTCACATATCAGGTGTCCCTAAAAAATTGAAAGTACTGATTTTGCACTGATGTAAAGCTTTCCATAAAAAATATCTCCATTTGAAAGGATAAAGCTGAGAAATGTTTCTTTGGTACAAAAATTGTGAAATTTCTAATTTCGTATAGGAGCAAATACGAAACCTATGTTTTATATTGAAATATTGAACGACCTTTAAGATTTTTGGCATCAACAATCATCCCCACCAAGTTTCATGTGCATACACCAATGTTTATCCCATTTGACCTCCTTTGACCTTGAATGACCCCTAATGACCTTTTCGTGACCTTTAAAATTTTCAGCATCAACAATCGACCCCACCCACCAAGTTTCATGTCTATACACCAACGTTTGCCCCATTTGACCTCCTTTGACCTTGAATGACCCCTGATGACCTTTGATCCACTAACCAATACAAACTCTGTCTTCGGAAGGTCAAGGGGCACCCACCCACCAAGTTTCAGAAACGTGCGACCCTCGGTCTCCGAGAAAACAGACAGACAGACAGACACACTGACAGACCACCGGTATTAATATATAGATAAGGCGACGAAAATAAAAAACCCTGTTTTACGGGCCCGACCGACCCTGATTTTTCAGTTTTGCAGAATTTTTTTTTTTTAGTTTTTCCAAAAATCATGTAAAATCAGCCTTTTTTTAGCCCAAATTTATCAATTTTGGCAAAAAAATTTTAGAAAATTTGTTTGTAAAAATTTTTCATATTTTCTCTTGATTTTTCAGATTTTGGGGCTATTTTAAGCCAATTTTGAGCTCCAGAAAAGAAAAAAAATTAAAAAAAGAAAAAAATCGCCCGACCAACCGACCCTACTAGAAAGATCCGCTCGCCCGTAAAACAGGGTTTTCTTTTTTCGTCGCCTAAGCATATGTTGCACCTTTAATCCAAAATAAAAGTTGAGAATTTGATATCGTCTAAATCGTTTACCTCAGTACTGTAAGTCTACCTGTGACTTTGATTACCGCCAAATAGGTGGGAATTATTCGGTTCTTATCATTCCACGTGTAAAAGTAAACCAAATGTATTTGTGCGTTTGCACAGAATCGTGAGCACCATGCATAATATACACGCTGCGCCTCTTGAGTTGTCTTGCGCCTACACTTATTCCATATCGGTTCACACTGTTGTGAGGCCTGCCTATTTGGTGGTAATCAAAGTATAGTCATATATCACAACACAATGGTCTATGGAGCATCAAGACCTACAACAAACTTATCCATAACATAAAATGCAACATCAGTATTAACTGAAATTTTGGATATAAGCTTTTGTTTTTAGAATCTCTTGGACCATAAACAATGGAGGATGCGAGTGATCACAAAATGCATGTCAAGTCACAATATTGAGGGCGCCAGGATATTTACATGTATCGGAAAGGCATTTATTTGAAGAAAATCTTAACAACCTGTTGCCATGTTACATTTTCCAAATGAGTTGAGACATCCAATAAATATATAAACAGGCTAAGTAATATTATCTCAAAATAGTGGCACAGGAGTGTCCACTTGGTAACCACAGGAAACCTATTTTGAAACGGAGGAAATTTATGACCAGACACATTCCTGTCCCTACTCCTCTGAATGGTGACATTGGTTCCAACATAGTGGCACAGCCTGACACCTACGCATCGATTTATTTAGTTTCCCTCTCATCAGTTGGACCACTGTTCCTAGGCATGGTGGTAACTAGTAACCATCACTGAACGCCAATTCCTTTTTTGCAAGTTAGTCATGATCAAATTTTCATGGCCTAGCATATGCAAGCTATGATTAATTGGCCGTAGACCATGATTCAACACTATGCCGTGGTTGTACAGATTGTACGTATCTTGTATGTGCTGTGTCCTAAGTCAGTTCTTACGCTGTGACGTAGGAAAGGCAAATTTTACAAGTGAGTGAGTTTGTTAGCTGTTATGGTATTCAAAGCTATCCCATCAAGTAATTTCACACATACACATGTATATCCAGGGGGTTCAGTCCGGACCAGGGACAGACACAAGCAGCTACAGGAATATACGTGCTGGAAAACCCCCCCCCCCCCCCCCCAATTTAGATTTCTATTGAGCCTGGTTCTACAGGTGTTATTCACTAGCATTTTACTGACAAGTACTGTTCAGAATAGTCATGTCGTCTTTTAGGCCAAAGGTTTATAGTTTAATAATTGACCACATATTTGATACAAGCTTTACTGATTGATTATTGCTTGTGGTTCACTGCAATTGGCTAATTTGCCCTCCCCCCCCCCAACTATCAATTTGCAAATGTTCAATGAAAAAAACAAGAGCGGTCACCGCCCGTGTGGATTTGTGGCACATGTGGTTCGGTGGGGTTTTTTGGGGTTTTTGGGGGGAAAAAACTTTGGGGTGGTACTTGCAGCCGTTTTGGATGCGGACCCTGAAGGAATGACTAATTGGTAAATGATTACAATGAATTAAAGATCGTCCTTTAATTTTGTAATGAGGAATGGTCGAGTATTTCATGTATGTGGTGAAATGATAAATTAAGAATATACTTTAACACTGCCCTGGACCCATGAGAATATGATTAAAATGTGTAGAACTTGATAGCTGGCTTATGCATATTTACACCGCTAAGTGTTATTGTTTGTATTTTGATATATATATATGCCTTTAACCACTGCCCTGGACCAATATGGGAGCTATGATTAACAACTCCTGGCCCAAGGGCAAGCCATTAAAAAAAATGGGTGATTTTGGTGATTTATAATGCTGTGCAGTTGTTAGTGATTATATGATATATCACTAAGGACAAATTGTATTTGATAAAAATGCACAGTAAAAAAAAAATGTCGCGGTCATTGGACCGCTTAGTGTCCATTTGCCGTTCGCAGTTTGTGAATGGGTCGAAGTGACATGAGGTCACCAAGGTGACATGAGGTCACCAAGGGTGACCTGAGTTCACCAAGGTGACATGACACTAACAGATTTGTACCATAGCCGCAACGTTTAAATCAAATCGCATTTTTATAAATCCAAATCCCTGTCCAGAATGCGCTTTGCGTGTCGTTAATTAATTCTATTGGGATCCACAGTTAGGGAAAATTCCGGACGTAGTAATCTCCGAGTTCGGCGAAAAGATTACAGATTTCGAATTGGTCGTGTTGCAGCTGTGGTTACCATCAGCGATTGGCACTGTGGTCTGTATTAAATGAACCGTGTACACTGCCGAATTCAACTCCACAAGGGGCATTCTTCGGACCACTGTCACGCATTTGAAAGGAATAATATTTTTGAGCGCCGTGCATGATGAAATATCCGTTCTTCGCCAGACTTGGGATGGAGGTTATCGGAGAGATAATGCCATGAGTGGACCGGTACTTCATGATTCAGCATGGAATTTCAAAGTCGATGACATGAATGAATATGCGAGCTTTGTGAAATGCCATGACCATGGCGGTAGGCTAGGAGGGAGTCTACTGCTGATATCAAGACACAGCTTACTGGTGAGTTTTTTTAATTATTGGCATTAATACCAAAAAATGGGAGGAGATAATGTGTACTGGCTACCACTACACTGAGTCCGTGACGTAATAGTTTCTACAACGACTGAGAGTGTTGGCCAGTATGATATTGTAGAACAAGCTCAGTCATGGTCTGCCCATAAGTCAAACAGCAAAAGTTCCTTATGGTCCCCTCCCTACAAATTCTGCGCCTTGAGGAGTTGAGGGATAAACTACAGGATTAAGTTGAGAATTGCGTGGGAGGGGACATAGGAACTCTGTTGTGACGTATCCATGTTACCAATCATAAATATGGAAAGGAGGTAACCATTCTGATCGCAGCCGAATGGGTCATAATTTTATTGCCGCAACAGGTGTAAGAAAGTGCAACGCGTTGTGAAAATTACGCATTGCAAAAATTTCACGTTGCCGAAAATTTCATAAGCGTTGCAAATTTCTCAAAAACACAGTGCGACAATAGAAATTAAAAGATTGGGCCAATTAGATTTTGCGGATTCGTGTTTACAATTAACCACATGCATGTATAAGCAACGCGTTGTGACAACAAGTTGCGAGCCATCACAACAACAGCAAGCTTCACAACCATTGTGCGCCAACAAGGTGGGATTTACCCCCACCCTCCTTTCACCAAGTTTAAATCATAGTAGCCTTTCAGAAACTCATACGGCATGCAATAGTTGGAAGGGTTAACATTTTGACCACAGATCATACACACACCACACACGCCGTTGTTCCTTCTGCAATTTTTGCAGACGACCACAAAAAATCCAAAATTTAATTTGAATTTCATTGTATTTTGGTATTTAAAATTTTTTGTGTATGTATTCCAGGTCACGAAGTCATCCTGTCCTGTTTACCCTGTTGCCATGAAGAATGAAGACTGGGTCACAAACAAACTGTGAAGCATCTCTTTTAAGATTCGATGGAATGGAGGGCTCCCCTCATAGACAATTAATTATGCTGAAATATAACAAGCGTGTTTATTTATTGACACCACGGGACACATGACAACAGAAAAGATAATGAATAAATGGATTTTTGTTTAAACAAGCGCTTGTATGGGATAGCGCTGGATCTATGCTTCTCTGAGACTGACTACTGTTATTTCATTTTGGGAAAGATTCGGTAATTTATTTTTTCTAAAAAACAGTCACGACTTAAGGGCAAGGCAAAATGAAAAAAAAAGTTTTCTCTCCCCAGGGTCGTACAAAATTTTGGCAAAATATCAAAGCCTGTTGAGCTTCTTGGTGTTTGGGCCCTTTTTTAATTTTCAGTGATAATCAAAAAAATGACGCAAATTCATAGAGCTATAGGAATCAGCCATACTTGCACGTAGGTGTGTGAGACAAAATTTTTTAGAATTTTGCAATTGTTATAAAAATATAATAAAATAGTTGTTATGCTGCATTTACTAACTAAACTTGCCAACGAAATTAATTAATTGTAGATTTACTGGAATTCTACAATTTTTCCAAATATTAATTTCACCTGTCACCCAATCTCTGTGAATCATAAAAGAAATAGTGGATATAAGGATCATGCTTTATTTTGTAAAGAGTTGACGAAAAAAACAGACAAATTTAAATAAAATAAAAACAACCGGCATGTTGCATCGTAAGCCAAACTTCCAGCGCTTACGGTTTTGTGACAAAATGAAACGGGCTCAGTACACTCCATTGGATTTCATGCTTTAATTCCATCGAATAAATCCATGCATGACCAAAATAAAACCTGCAGCCAATGAGTCTCTGTGGCCCCATTTTGTTGCGAAATGCAGCAAGCCCCTTCTGGATTCAAGGCGGCCATTTTAAAATTTTCCTTTTCCTACTGAAAATTTCATATGTACAGATTTCCTTATTGGAAATGGTAAATGCCTTATCAAGATTCAAGTAAGCAAAATTCAATAGGAGAGATATTGTTTAAGGCAGGAAATACGGTGCAATGAAGGCTTTACACTTCGGTGCAGTGGACTCAATACTTTTGCAAATTTCTTGAATAGTGCAGTTTTCCACAAGAAATACTCATGACTGTAAAATTATGATGAAGTATATGGTATATTACAAACAAGCAGCATCTTAGTTTGGGTTAAATGGTTTACAACCGAAGGACTAAAACAAGTTCACAAGTGAAAATAGATAAATAAATATATTCACACTAAACCTTTGCCACCTAGTGACAATACAAAATGTGACAACACTGGATTTTAGGATTGATCGTTGTAATCTATGTTGTTTATTATTATTGCGCTAACCAATTTCATGAGATGTGGCCAAGAATTATTGTTTTTCTCAAATTATTTTGAAGTATTTCTAGGGGCTTATTATATTTGCCGAAACAAAAAAAACAGGCTCAGTGCAACCATTTGGATAACGCTTTATCTGTCATAGTTAAAATGTATGATAACGGAATAAAGCGTGTAATTCCCATGGGGCAGGAGTTGTCCTTTAGTCAATATCATAAGCCCTACAAGCATTGATGAATTCATACAATTTATGATACATGAGTCCTGCGTTTTCTCCGGAAGTCATGGTATGAAAATTTGTTCCCACAATGCAATGGGAGTGTGTGTGCAAACGGCAGACGAGGTCTTTTAATCCCTTGGTTTGAAATACGCCCAATGCAGTAGTGGGAATGAATTTCCAATACAAAAACTTCCAGGAAAAAAACCCAGGAAACCACATACTACAAAGATGAGGTTTATTTTATTTTTTTTCAAATGAAATGAAATGCAATTGATGATTTTCGTGTAAAACTGTTTGAGTGTGGCATTGTGTAAGAAATCGGTGAAATAAATATACTAAATTATATAATTGTTTCAAAGAGAAGGATTTGATTTGAGTTGCAGTGGTTTGTATAAAAGGCCCCCAAAAAATGTTTTCCTTTCCGACCCGCTCAAAGGGGTCACCATTTTTTTCTTCAGTCCAACCATAGCGGTTACACTTGCAAAAGTGATGGATATTGACAAACTATTCATCCTGTTCGTAATATAGGACAGATCAGTAGGACTATTCGCGGTTCGGCCCAGGCTGCCTAAAAGATTCAACAAAACGGGTGCAGATGTGAATGGAAGACACACGCAGGACAGGACTAAGAGTATTGAATAGCAATGATGAAGCTGCATCTCCCATTCGTATTCCCCAACTGTTCAAATGACAAAATCTTAGCTAAGCCGGTCCTCCAAGCCTGTGCGTCCTACTGATCTGCCGATTGAACCGAGGACGGTGAAAAGTTCCAGTATCCATCACTGTTACAACTGCAGTGTGGGTATGCCATGAGGACAAAAAAATCGTTGACCTGCCCAAAATTGGGTGGGCTGTGGGTTGGAAAAAAAGGGTAAACACTTTTTTGTGGGGGGGGGGTCTAAGGTGTGCGTCTATGCCTCATGCCCAGAATATGTTGCATCAAAAGTACCGCAACCTTTTTCTTTATGAAAGTTTGGCATTAATTAACATTATTACCCTTTTATTGCATGTGCTTATTGCATTAAACAATAAAACACATGATACAAAAGTAGGTGCAAAAGGGTATAAGGTACTTATACCAAAAATTTGCAGGAAAAATAGCATGGCAATACTACTACATAACTCTGCTCATCAATTTTTTTTGACACTCAGAACGTCGCTTGTCCCCCGGTAAAACGGCGCACCGTCGCGTTGCACGTGACAGGTTGTACATGTATATGCAGATGATCAACACGCGCGTTGACGCCATTTGTTTGTGTCAAAAAAATACGAGCCGAGTAATAATCGCATGAAGAAATGCCAGCAAGCAATTATACTATAGGCAAAAATGGATTGATTACTATTCTTGTAATGTAAACTTCATAGTTAATTCAGTCCTTGTTTTTCTTTACTTCAAGGTTGCTGCAGGTAGACAATTGGCATTTTTAATTTGATTTTTGTCATTGATCATTCATTATGAGTTACTGTCAAGGTATACACTTGGAAATTCTTGGCAAAACCACAATGCTCCGGGCAAAGCAAGAGTTGTTGAGGTGATATCCATGGGGCAACCTGTCAAGGAAAAAACAAAAAAACAAATTAGTACCAATTGATTAAAAGACGAGTTTCCGGGTGGGGAACCAGTTCACTCATTTTCATTTTTTATATCAATATTTGTTGTAGGGCTACACATACTGTTTACTGACACAGTTGTTTACCTGTATTACTAAAGGCATACGTAAATGGGTTAAGATGGGGTCACATTTTATATGTCATGTTTACGGCAATGTACGAATGCCAAAAGAGTCCAAAAATCATGAATCGAAGTTGAATAATAATTTAGTAAGGTAAACGCTTTTTCAAGTGTTAAACAAATGAACATGATTCATTAAAGATTTTGAGTGTGAACCCGCTTGGCGCAGTATACTTGTGTTTAACTCTTGCATAATGGCATACATGCCAGGTGTTACATGAATGTAGAAGTAAAGGGTGTGCACACAAAACAAATTGGAGGGTGAATTCTGGCATTTTTTTTTTCCCAGTAGTAAAATCAAGTAACCATGAATGGGTAAAGCCGGTTGTAAAAGCGATATAGTCCCCGGGAACCACAGTCCGGGCTGGCTCCAAGACATTAACGGAATAAAGCGTTTACACTAATGTTTCGTTAAGAGTCAACTGATCGAGTGCCCTATATTCTTTACCCGTGTAGCCGGACTATGACGACGGCGGGAATAATTACTTCTTTACTCCTGCCAGTGGGCATGCCTGTCTTTATCCCCAAATCATTTCAAAAATATCTCTGGGGCATGCCTATTTAGATCCCCAAATTCGCATGCACGAACCTTCCAAATTCATATTCCCAAACAAAGACTAATCATGACACCACTAATTGAATGTGTAAACACGCGGTGAGCTGAAGTAAAGTGTCCATGGCACAAGACCTAGACCATCCGATTGCCCTGCTATAAAATGACACTGACAGGGGATACGTGATGCGTTGTCACGCCGATCTAAAACATAGCACCGTACCATGGAATTTTCCGAAAATTTCGCCGTATTTATTTTCTGATAGGAACACAAATATTCAGAGCAAGCCGCAGTACAATAAAAAATGTCCGACGAAAACATTGCTCACACATTAGTTCTACGTGTATTTTTGGTAAAACAAAACTTTGTCAGGACCCACCATAAACTTTGAGTCATAATTTCAATGTAACAAGACATTGTGCTTACCTTTTAGGCAATCAGTCACTTCACAAAAAAAATCATTCAAAGATAGTATAGCCACAGCAAATTGTCCTAACTTGGCGAAGAGAGAAAGAAGAAAGGAAACGGTCCATTTTCTGGGGATTTCAGCATTCTGCAGCCAACAAGAGTCCGTGTTCGGATATTACAATGCGCATGTGCTTGGGGAACCTTCCTGTCAGGGCGAGCTCAAAATCTCCATTTTATAGTATCGCGTCATCGGAATCTTCGGATTCCTGAGAACTCGTGAGTTGTTGCCGTAATGACACCCAGCGACCGCCGGTCACGGCAATTTGCATAAATATGCTCGTTTCGTTTACACCGTAAAGTTCGTCAGTGCTGAGGTAACCAGGTTGACATTTGAGGTCACCAATGTCAAGTTGGGGTCACTGAGGTCACAAAGATCACATGGGTCACAAAGGGCGCATGGGTACCCCACGCACCCACCCTTCCCACTCCCTGACGCACCCGCCCCTCACTTCGCACCCCACACGACCCCCCCCGACAATTTTTATTTGTGATGAGGCAAGGTCGTGAGGTAACCAAAAGTCACGTGGGTCACCAAGGTCACGTGAGGTGACCAGGTCACATGAGCGTTCACCAAGGTCACTGGGGTTCACCAAGGTCACATGGGGTCACCCAGGTTAACTGGGGTCACCAATGGCACACACCTGATCCCACCCCGACGCTACACACCCGGAACCCCATCCCAACACACCCCCACCCCGACGAAACCAACCCCGCCACCTCCACAACATAACCCACCCCTCCCTGACGGCTACCACCCCGACCCCACCCGGCCCCCAACACCCCCCCAAATCCAATGCTTAAAATTGCCCCGGCGTCACAAGCTCATAGAGTTTTGGTCTGAAAAAGACGGTTTATAGCATTCATTTTCGTCACTGCGGCCACACGACGCCATTTTATCTGCATCAGTTCAGCCTAGTGTTTCTATTATATGTTTAGCTATTTTACGCACAACAGGCGCACTCACATTGTGTGGACTGCTACAAGGCCCATCTATGCCACTGAAGTTCAAGGAACTTAGCATCATCTGACGAGGTCATTTAGGGGGGGTTTGGACATCAGGAATTCCTAAATTTTCTATAAAAAAAACAAAACAACACGGCTCTCATTGACTTACCTTACACCCTCTTATGATAACCGATGAATTGAACGACGGGGGGTAAGGACGATATCGGGGAGTAACGGTGAATACTGAATTCTATTGGAAATAGTCAAATTTCCTAAGAAAGAACACGCCATATTTGGTTAAGACACACCATATTGGTAAAGAACACACCATAATAAATTTATAGGGGCATTCTGCTAATTATCACTCAATATGGTTTCTTGAAATTTTTTTAATGAAATGTATTGGGCTTTCCCTGGGTTCCATTAAAGTGTTGGCTCGCTGAGCAAACATCGAGCCGACAAAGCGGGTTGGGATTTACTTAACCTAGCGAAAATGTGTCTAACAGCAGAATGTTGTCTACCACGCCAGCCCGACCCGTTCGTAGGGAATATGTGTGGAACAAATTCGTTGCCACGAATCCAAAAAATAGTGTGTAGTCCTGGGAAGTAAAATCTATGTGACCCTTAAAGTGGCACTAGAACATTTTCAACACATATTTACTATCAAATGATAGTCTGGGACCTTGGTAGAATACAGATACTTTGATGCCACAAAAAGGGGATGGCCCGATTTTACGTCTATAAGTTTTCTCTTGATTAGGAATGACCCTTCACCCCAAAAACCCATCTGTACAGTTCGCGCCCGTAATTTAAACCCGTTTTGATGTGTGAGAGCAAAAAAACTGATTTTGCAATCCCCATAGAGTCCCCTGTTATTAAATTAATATGTCGACCAAAAAGGGGCCACCATTTTCGCTCATAACATCCAAACCATAACATCCTTTAGCCCTAAGTTTCACAGTGGAAATGAGAAAAATAGAGAGTTTCTTCTGATACTAAAATTTGACACTCCGGTAAATCTAGGGTCCCTGGGGACGAGGTATTAGCAATTGGGCCATGGACCTTTAAACCATAAACATATAGGAGCCTCTTACTATATGAGGACTGAAGGGCTATCCAGTGTTTTAGCCTTATTGGGGGCCTTGTAACTCAAACATATTAGACCTATGTGCACTACATACATCATAAACTACAGAGGTCATATGAATGGTCAAACAGGGTGGATGCCTGGGGAATCAACTCCGGTGTATTTTTTTCTTTTTTCAAACTTTTTACAGGTAGGGTTTTTGGGTGAAGGCATTCTATCAAGAGAAAAACTGACGATTTAAATCAGCCATTCCCCTTTAACACCATAATCCACGTCGACTGAATAAACCACTTGGTTTTAAAAACCATGGTTTATTATAAAATCATGTGTTTACAATAAAGGCAATGATTTGGGCTTAATTCATTTTAGGTGAGGGCTAATATTAATTAAAAAGCTTTTCTTTACAACCATGCCGGGAAATAGCAAGTTTGAACATCTGAGGGGGCTTGAGTTTTCCAAATGTCCAAATTGTGCTAGTGTCTCTTTAAAGGGGCTGAATAAATAGTACAAATTTGGCTTAAGCTTTAAAATGTATGCGTTTGCACAAAACCACTGACTTAAAATCCCTACACATTAATTAAAAAAATCCCCCAACCACCCAAACATATTTGTAAGAGCCTTGGAAGAAACTTACACCATGTTCAATGATGGGAGGTCATGACCCTTATTTGTGCCAATTTTCATTTTTCACATTTTGTCAGTTTTGTCAGGGTCGGGGGGGGGGGGGGGTTGTGATAGAATACATTATAATTGATAGTATGTTTACCCAAAGATGACACCATGTAGTGCTGACCCAGTGTACTTAACCAAAGGTCAAGTTCCATCATACAGCAACCAGACTTAAATTGCCACTGGCGATTGTGATTGATTGAAATTAGTCATTGACACTGCCAGGATCATAATGTGAGTCATAGACTCTAAGACATGGAAACATTAATGATGATAAGCATGGGGCTCAAGTGATCTTGAATGACTTTACCTTCTATGTAAGGACACTGCCTGCAGGCACTCTTAGCAATCATTCCAAAATATTCTTGTGGTTAAATTTCATAAGAAAGCTGAAAAAAGTGAATTACCTTTCGATGGTAGTCAACTTGGTCTCCCTTCAAAGACTAAAAAGACATTCTTCAATGTTTCTGTTAAAGGGATTTTCATAATAAAGTAATACAGTGTTGTCCTGATACAAGAAGTCTATTTAAAGGGATGTTGATTCGTTAGCAGTTAGCAATAATGTGCAATACCTTTGTTATTTTAACCATGTCATTTGACCCTCAAAAAATGAACAAAAACTCAAATAATCTTTGAACTCCTTTTTTATTTGCATTCTAATATTCAAAAATGCATAAAAAAAGCATCAAACAACAGTAATCAATGTTTTGGGTTTTTGGAATTTAGGACATGACACTACTTGACATTTCCCCTTAACAAAATACACAAAATCTTTGCGAATAATACATCTGCAACATGCAATGAGCCAAATTTGAGTTCAAGGGCAACATTCTGGCCATTCGACCCATCTTTTGATTTAAGAATGTCCCAACTACCAGACCTTCTCTTGCTGTGGGACAATACCAACTTTCGATGTGAAGATGGGTCCAAAAAAAATTCTTGGTGGAAATGACATATGAAAGCAATTCTATCTTCCAGAACAGCAACCTGTTCCTGTAAATCTAAGACAGGGCCATGGGAGAGGGGAGCAGAAGGACCATTTTGGAAAAAAAAGAAATTCGTGGGACGTAATCGGAAAGGAAAAAGAGCGCTATCATCGAAATCAGCCATTTTTGCATCCATTTGCTTTCCGATCAGACTTTTTGTGCACCTTCTGGGAATTCGTCCCTCCAAATAACCGAGCTGGCTATGTCCCTGATCCAAGTCCATCTTTTAAAACATTACAATCATGTAATACGAAAATCAAAAGTTGTGATGTGTAGATAATTCATTTTCCTAGGTAAAATATACTGATTTTTTTCTGCTAAGTGCTTATTTTATAATTGTGATATATCTTTGTTTACAGTCTGATTTCTATATGAGTCAAAGAAGAATACAGCAAATAAAATTATTCAATCATGATTAACACACGTAATAAATTTAATATTTAAAAAATGATCCCAGTCTGAGCTACTAGGTACAATTATGACCACTGATATTGACAACAATTGTGAGTCCTCAAAACTTTTTTGTAGTCCTGCCACATAGCTGGCAGGACCACGTTTTTGCCAATTCCGTTTGTGTTTGTGTATGATTTAAAGTGGTGTCACTAAACTCAAAGTCAAATTTAAATGTATGTGTGTGTCACTAAAATGTTTAGTGTTTTAAGGAGTGGGCCCACAGCTTATATTCCTTTGAATATAGTGGCGCGAAAGCTGAGATGTGCTAAATTCTAGTTTTAAATTGATTTTCTCAAATTTATGAGACAACTGTTGAATATCGTTCCAAATGGCATTGTCAGTCTGTCTCGTTCTTTAATGAGAAATGTTCTAGAAAATTTGATGTTGTTAAAACATTTAAAAATGGAAAATTAAAAATATTTTTAATTTTGTGAATTTTAATGAATTTAAAATTTTGTAATCAGAACTGTACAAAAATTTTGTGCAAAATTGCCTAATCAGGAACTGTAAAAGTTTCCTTTACGGCAAATTTTGGAGTAACCAAAGTTCAGAGTCAAAGCTAGAAAGACCCCAAAAACCTGTGCACTGAGGCTCTTCACAAACCAACTTGAGAGAGGAAACGACTGGCTCAGTCATCTGTTAGTACATGGTGTCCTCCTCACTATGGCCACAGGTGGTCCCCTTGATAGGCCCTAGATTGACTGTCTCTTCTTCAATGCCTTGTGAAAATAGAGTGTAACAGTTAAAACTGGTCCAATAAAATGGTCAAAAGATCTTCTAACTCTTCCTCTGCATACTTGTTTTAGACAATAACGGTAAAATGGAATATCACCGTTGGAGGTTACCAGCTCAAACAGGGGGTCCGTCGCCCCTTTAACTACTTGATGTGGTTTGCTCAAGAACATTTATGCCGGATCCATCTGCAATCCCCAACTTAATGACGGACAGGGGACATTTGGCACTACATGTGAACAGCATCTCAGCTGTGGCGCCGCCAGATCGATAGAGAATTACTATTTGCCAGTTGAAAGTTTGATCAGATAGGAGTTTATTTGGTCCACATTTTTGGTCACCTTAAAGGACTTCCCAACCCTTTAACTTTGCAGCTTTGATCTGACCATTGGGTAAAAACATCCTGATAATTCTGCAAATAACTTTCCTTTGGAATTTTATTTGCCCAATATTTGATACCATTTGGACAACTCGTATCATTTGACACTTCTGGGCAAATCCCCATGTCAGAGGTGAGAGGATTGTAGGGATTCAAAACTATTGATGGTGTGGTGTTTTTTTTGGTTAGAAAATTTCTAGTCTCAATGTAGTCTTCTTGATTTCCACAGTTCTTTCAGTGTATGATCACTGTTTTGGCATGTGGTGTTGTGTGTGTGCGCCAGTGTGTGTGCATAGCGTGTGTTCATGCATGGAGCCCTGGAGCTACCACACATTTGTAACACATCCAAGTAAGCAAAAGGTTTGAGTGATTCAATATGAAGACAGCCTGACCGAAACCCCTGAAACGCGATTCTTAGTTCCTCAGTGGGTGCCTTAAGAGAGGGTGCCAATATAAAGATTGTACAGGGGTCAAATCTTTAAATTGATCCCAATTCATGTTGAAAAGTATACCATATTATGTGTCAACCCATAATGGATTGAAAAGGTATAGTTTGGTAATATGTAAATCCTAAAGTTTCAGAGTTTAGGGCTAAAAACAGCAAAAAATCAATAAAAGGGGCTTTCAGTTGTACAGGGGTCAAATTTTAAAATTGCTCCGATTTGGATAAAAAATTGTGCAATTATTGGTGGAGCTCAATGATTTAAATAAGGAATAGCTTTGAATGTCTCAAACGCTTGCTTAAGAAAATAGGGGGGTAACAAGATTAAGCCCCATTGAATACAAGGGACGTTGACCTCTGTGCCCCTACATCATAAACTAACATTAAGACAGTTAAAACTATTCCTTCTTTGACCCCTATAACTCCACCATAATTTGCAAACCCATTTCTTTTATCCAAATCGGAGCAACTTTAAAATTTTGACCCCTGTACAACTGCAAATTGACCCCTTATTATTGATTTTTGCTGTGTTTAGCCTATACCTCTGAAACTTTAGGCTGGACATATTAACAAGCTATACCTTTTCTTATCCTATGATTAGACACATAATCATGGTGTGCTTTTCAACATGATTGGAATCAATTTAAAAATTTTACCCGGTACAAACATTTTTTTGTTTTGGCCCCTCTCCTTACGGCACCATTTTCTCACTTAAGAATCATGTTTCAGGGTCCTCCTGTCATTCTGTCAACATATTTACTCACTCAAACCTTTTGTACTTGAGATGGTTTAACAAATGTGTGCTAGCTCCCGGTGATTTCCAATTTTTGACTAAAGTGTGCAAGTGTATTGCATAAAATTAGCCAGAAACTGTTTTTCTATTTTTTCAAAAAAACACCCAAAAAACTTTGAATATCTTGATGGATTACCATATTGGTATATTTTCTTTATCATAATTTGCCACGGACGTAAAAACAGGTGTCATAACATGCATACTTGCACTGTTCTGTTTTTTACCGATTGAGGTTTGAATATGATGTGAACCGGTACCCTGTTTCCGGGGACAAAACCAGACTTAAAACTAACTGATGCCGAGCTGCATGATCTCCAATTAATTGATCAAATGTTGATTAAAAACATCAATCTTTTCCATGGAAGATGGCTCCTGCGTGCCAAGAGCTAAACTTGAGCTGTCATCTAGAAATAAAGAAACCATGGGTTACGCAGAGGAAAGAGATAAAAGGAAAGTCTATCAGTTTCCGAAACATGCCGGCAAAGCAACTTCAAATTAAGGTTAATGCAATGAATATCCGGTATTCTTATGTTACTTTTTCCCTACCAAGATTTGTGACTCATGGCAATGAGTTTAAGTATAATAGTTAAGTGCACTTTTCTCAGTGCGCAGTGATCATA
>JAMKCH010076198.1:0-10824 GCA_023653785.1 Ophioderma brevispina
AAATTACTTTGTAACACACAGGGCGCCCTGTAGATATCTAAGAATGACGGTACAGGGCGTCGTTGGGCGTGTAAATCATGCTTTGTGGGTGCCCTGCCCGGGGTGCCCTGAAAATTCGGCGCCCCCTCTATTGAGAAATCCTGGATCCGCCCCTGTTATTGAATATCTTTAGCTCCATTATTCGCTTGAGCATGTTGGGATTATGTATAGCCATTGGTCCCTGATATTCTAGAAATAAATTGAGTTGACATTTTATTATTATTTCTAAATAATATGCACTCTTTTCATGTGGGGATACAGCTTTTCATTGTTATTTAATAATAATGTTTGAATTTTAGTGAAGGAAATAAGTTATCCCCAGGTCTGTAGCACGAATGTTTAATTAAAGGCCAACATTGTATCCTGCAAACATAGCATGTACCAGGTGTTACGCCGAAAAAGGGTGATCAATGAAATGGCGTGCCAGTCACGCGATGTCGGCAATGGTGACAAGTGAAAAAAATATTCCAACGGAGAGAGTGCCATGCGTGCAGGTGCAATGCACCACGATCATGCTGATTGTACGCTGGTGTAAGAACACTGGTATGCGGGGTGGGTGCCTCTGCGGGGCCGGTATGACGGTTATAGACTACGGGGTTCCGAGTATTTGTGGGGAAGGTGACGGCACGAATATGCCGGTAGTAGGGGCACATGGTTGACATATTTGAGGGAACTGCTATCTTCAACATAACTTAACGGTTTTTGAACAGTGTTTTTGGACAATCAAGGTGCTGATTCGATATGTACATAAAAAATGCCAAGTTGGTGGAGAAAGTGGAGTTTTAAAGGGGATTTAGGGCTGAATCAATGCGTAGTCGAACATTATCACTCATAACACTCCCAGGGAAACAATCAAGGCATCGAACTGTGATCCCCGCGCGATCATTTATGCACGCATGCAGGTTGGTGATTCTCGGATACAAGGCTCGGCCTCAGCGCAGTGCGCAGGGCAAGAGAGCGCCAAGTACACGGGGAAAATCTGCATTGCTGTCGAATTCACGGATTTCGGACAAGTGCTTTGGGGCGAAAATCACGTGATTTCAGGCCAGAAATTTGTGCCGAAAAAGCGTGATGTCACGGTATTTCGACAGACAGATGCCGAAATCACGCGATTTCGACAGTCACGCATTTCCGCGTAACACGGGGACCTCTATTATCGAAACTGTGAGTAATGGAATTGTGAAGCGAGATTCCGTGGCGCTGTTCACAACTTGAAACAGTCGATACCGCGGTGTCTTTTTTGTGTGTCGGGCATTACCAACTACAATCAAGAGGAAGCGTTTTAAAATTGTCTGTAATTTAAAAGGCACAGGCACGTAATTATGGTAAACAATTTCGATTGAGCTTTCAAAAGTGACAGTTTCATTAAAGAAAAGTCGCCTCCTTTAAACATTTAAAAATTCATACTCAGAAAAGACCGTTATAAATACTTTATTCAGATGTAATACCTTTACATGTTCTTTTCTTATAATAATATAATAATACCCGACATTTGTAAAGCGCCTTTTCCCAAGGATTCAAAGCGCTGTTGCCTATTATTATTACGCTGCCTTCAGGAAATCGTCACAATCATTTCGCTTCATCTAGGCCGGCAGCTGGCCAGCGCACTCCCTATCGATCACTTACATTTTAAATTCCCCATGGACACAAACCCGTTGACTACAGCGGGCTCGACTTACGATTTACAATGGTTTTATGATCATGATTCCGGAATATCCGTGGCGCGCCACTTGCTCTTCTCTAACTTATTATTGAAAATCGTAAAACACTACCCCTATTGATATCAAAAAACAGGGTTCTACACATAAATGTATACATTAATAGTAATATATGTACATGTACCTCTAGTATAACAGGCCGTTATTTACAAATTAATGGTAGAAGGTAACTCCTATGATTACAAGACCCCGTAGAAATATTTTCTGAAACTTTCCATCAGGGGATGTTAAATCGCCTAATTTAAGAGAAACATAATTTAACATAGGTATTGGTTTTTTTTGAAATCATTGATCTTCCACCACGCATATATGGAAGAAGAAGAGTGCGATTTTTCTCAGCAGTCAGTGCATTAAAATGTTTTTCCTATGTTTATATTTATGCTTAATAGGCCTGAAAACCTATCCGCCCTTCCGTATTGGTCACATCCCTCCTGTTCGGAGTTTATTGGGTTACGGGACGGTCACGCCCGGGGATCAGTCTACTAGACAAGGGGGTCTCATCCGTGTCCAAGAATTCACGTAAAAAGGTATTTTTTTTCTCATGATCATGCACGTTACGTACACGGGTTACGTGTAAACGTAAAACTGACAAGGGTCTAAATCACCAAAAAATCAAGAAAAAAAAAAAAAAAAACAAAAAAGGTTCTTTTTTGATATTTTTCTTAATTAGGACTTACTCAGTTGGTTCCATATTCATTTCAGCATAAAAAAAATAAAACAGGGTTCGGAAGAGTCTGTGACTTGCCTCCAAACCTGTTGCTTTCAAATCCCTATTTCTAAAATTTTTCGTTAAAGAACCTAACACGATACACGACACGTATTTTTAGTAACATGCCTATTATTGTGAGATGGTGGTCATTTACGACCTCCTTTTTTGATTGCCTGATTATGTTCCCTATAGGACCAAAATGTTCTATATCACTTATCCATTAAACGGACAATGTTTCAAGACATCAATTAAACTCATAATTTATTTAAATGTCCGTCAATTCTAGAAATTTCTAAAAATACTTTGAGACTTTGGATGTGCCCCCCCCCCCCCCACTGGCGGGGTTCACTATCCGGCTTGTTTCAAAGACAGCGCAATGCCTCTCTTTTCGTCTCATTTTACCAATCAAAATAGAGCATTACGCTTTGGACTTTTGAGGTGGGTCCGACGTAACCATCTCGAAACTTGAAAGGTCCCACATTAAATAATAATAGTAATATAATGAGGTTAATAGGGGGAATTTTTAATGATTCGTTATAGGTTATAATGAGTTTTTTCTTATGTAAATTAATTAATATTCATATCCTTGTTATTTTAACTTCTCGGGATATCCTTTTTTTGCAATAAATAATATTCAAAAAATCAATTTTTTTTATCTAAAACGGAATAAACCGCAATAGCAAGGGATACGTTAGAAGCGCTCTGAAGGAATAAAAAAACCAATTTTTTTTGCCCTAACTAGGGATAGATAATAATATTACCCTTCGTCTACCCCCCCCCCCCCCCGCCAGGTTTTTTTTCCCCCGCTTGCTAAAAACCCCTTTTTGGTGCCAAATCATTTAATAATGTAATGTCAATTGACAACTTTTCCGCTCCTTTCAATCCAAAAACCAACAATCCATCCACACCGTGTACACATGTAATAACAGGTAACCTCCCACACGTGATGGTGGGGGGGGGGTGCGGTGCAACCACCCCCTCCCTTTCGTAAGAGGAGAGAGTGCAACATGACCTAACATAACATCAGGCATATCACAGAACACTCTTGATTTGGTACCAATATATAGCTATGGGTCCTCCTCTTTCCATTGAATACTAAAATATGAGTAGCAACATGCCTAGCATGGCGTCACATTGACATCATAAAGTTCGCAAAACTGCCAATTTCCCTAGACAATGTAAAATAGGGTAAAATTCAATTTTTCCGCCAAAAAAGTTATGAAGATCAGATTTTTATGCGGTTTTCGACTCTACTTGATGGAAATGACTAGTTTTATATAAGGAGGCATTTGAGTGCTATATAAGTGTTTGGGTCCTAAAATGAGAATGTCAATTTGTCCACCCTATATTCGGTCATTATTTTTGTCCTTTCCTCAACATATGACGTCATAATGGGGATTGTTGGACCTATTTTGGTACCATGGAAAAAGACTTCTAAAGCTAATCCTTTTTTAAACCAATTTTAAGGAAACGGATTTTAGTAACGAAACTCACAGTGGCAGACCATTTGACTATGGTGCAAATGTCCTCTTGCTGATTGTTTCTGTTGCCCCACGTCGGGGGCTAGGGAACCAATTGTATATTCATATAAATTATTAAAATCATAAACGCGTTTGTTTCCCCCCCGCAAATAAAAACCTGGCACAATTTCATTGCAAATGAATCAAAATGTCATCATCTCAATTGCCATTCCCCAATATCAGTGACCATGGATACACATAGACTGTCAGCAAACATAGAGCTAAAGATATTCAAAACTATCTGCCCGGTATGCCTGGAGAAACAACACTTCAGATTCCTTTTATCTGAACGTGCAGACATTGTTTTATTGTCTGCATTTGAAAAGATGTCCAGGTTTATCCCCTCTCCCTCTCCGGTTTTCACTATTTTTTTTCTGACGTGAGCACAAAATACTATCCTCATTCATAAATAAATAAATCTTGAACATCTTTATAGTACTCGTGTTTCACTTAACGTTTTCATAATTTATTCGAAAAAGAAGAAATAAGACAACAAAATCACGGGCCGAAAATTGCTGGACAACTTTTACCCTAACAACATTGTGAAAAACCATATAAGGGGGTAACATAGTGCTTACTTCATTTCTATTTAAAGGACGATGACCTTATTTATGTCTCTAACGTTTTCCAACTTGATTGAATGACCTTCACCCCCAAAGCCCCAGGTGTAAAGTTTTGCCCCGATATTTTCAACCCGTTTTGATGTGAGAGCTCAAAATCTTGATTTTGTAAATCCCTATACAGTATTTTGTGAAATTAATACTGGTCGACTAAAATGGGGGCAACAATTTCGCTCATAACATCCAAACCAACATCCTTTAGGCCTAAGATTTCCCAGGCTATACGAGAAATATACACTAAAACAACGGGTCATTTTCCCGTGGTAGATATCAACTATGCACACTACTCAGAATGTGGTCAATTTTGAACCACGAAAAGGGTCCATTTTGGTTGTACCCTTTTGTGGCAATTTGACCATGCACATTTCGGAGTAATGTTCGTAGTTGACTACTTACCACGGAAAATGACCCCGTTGTTTTTTAGTTGTGTAGTAATCTTTTTTACCACTTCGGTGGAAATCTGGGGTCCGCTGGGGAGAGGCCTATTATCCTCGTCCTAGCCTTTTATAAGGCGTTGAATATTTATTCAATTTGTGTGAGTCCGCGTCCGCCCCTCTCTGGACCGCTCAAAGGCTGAGGTCGTAATCAAGCCTTTTCGCAAATATCTCCTTTTCTTTGTTACCATTGTGTTTTCGGGATATTCTCTTATTTCTTTCTTTCTTCCAAACTATAGCGAAAATCGTTGATTGGTCAATGATGATTCATCGTCGCCTTAATAGTTCCCAGAATACGAGTTTATTGGGACTGATCAATACCATTCAATTATTGGTTTTGGTAACGGATTCAACAAAAGCGAATAAGCAGACAGCGAGGATCCCTATACCAGAAGCGGGAATGTAAAATGGCGAACACTTTTTGCTGGTGTGAAAACGCGGCCCGTGAAAATCCTGTTGGATTATCGTTATCATTGTGTAGGATCCCGTGACGGTGTATATTATTCGAGCCACGAGCCAGCACAGTCCTGTGCGGAGTCCGGTCTGCGTCGGAGTATATGAGATTAGCGGTATTTTGAAGTCTACGGATAGGTGTAACTATGTGATTGGTTACGTTTTACTATAGATGTGAATTCAGTCACTGTAGTGAATGTAATTTTAAGTCCACGTAGTTTTCAATTGCATCGTTCCAGCCGTGGTTCCCGCATGGTTCGTCCGAGAGTTTATCCTTAATTGTACAGTATGTTGGAGGTAGGCCTTGTTCTTTGGCACTGTAAGGTGCCGAGTAAGTTTTGTCCTATACTAGGATGTCGATGTCCCCTCCCCCCCCTAAATTCTCGGCGTGGAATTTGTGAACTATATAAACTTCATTTCTGGCTTGATTTTGGGATGTATCGAACACACAGCCACATTTGCGTGGGCATGATGAAGACATGAGTCAGGATTCCATCATTTTAATTTAATGTTCAAAAATCACTTGTCATGTCTGGCCATTTTGACTGTCACTCAGTACGAATATTTTGATTAAATGAAGCTGACGTATGCCTAGTCTATTCTCATATTCAGTGTGTTTGTGCCTGTAATGGTGGGAATAACTTTTCTGGGGACTTTTATTTCTGCCAGAGCTGGGCTACAACTAGCCCATCTGCCATCTTACATACCGTACGGACTCACCGCTCGTACTCGCAGAGCTTCGTCGAGTATTTTGCTTTGAATCGTAATGCTAATTAGGCCTTGCAAAATCGATGGGTATTTTTGACGGCGACGCCCATCGATTGGCAAGTATTGTTGAACCGTTGCATCGGTGAAATTGGGCGGTGCTTACGATGACGACATACTTTGATTGACACTTAGCTTGCACAATGGAAATACACCAATTTGCCGCAAGACTGCCTCGCTTCGCTCCGCTCGCTCACCCTCCGGCTTTTCGACACGCGCCTTCGCGCTCTCGCGGTTGGTGGATATAAATGCAGGTGGCTTTGACAAAGACTAATCGGTAATCGGTCCATGGTCCTTTAATTTATCGCGTTTACAGAAGAAAATCTAGTGTCACCGACCTATGTTAATGAATTTTAAATGGTTAGTTATTGTGAAAGAGCGGTATTTTATGCTCACCCCGATTGTGGTAGGGTGATAACACCTCGAATGTATTTCAACTGCGTGGCATATAACAATGCTCCGTATAAATACCGGGCTAATTTGCGCATCTTTGCGCATGGTTTGTTGAAGTCCTATACATTTTCACTGGACACTATCGCAAGATAAAAGAAATTGAGGTGGACAGTTATTCATTTTCAGAAGAAAATGTGCCAGTTTTCTGTGCTGAAACCGACATTATTTGAATTTACACTTGCCCCCCCCCCCCCCCCCCCCCGCCCCTGGGGAAACATAATTGTTATAAACCAGTTGGTTATTTAGTCTACCAGGCTTAAGAGGCTGTAAAAATTACAGGTGAGGTATTTCTATACTTGATTTTTTTGTGTAAAGCAAACTACACAGCATGGGCGTAGCTAAACTTAGCAGGAGAGTAATTATAAGTATAGGGATCAAATGGTGAACTTATAGTTTTATCAATAAGATAACGGCTCGCTTTCGCTGATTGCTTATACTAGCCCTTGACTTTTTTTTTCATTGGCCTTCTGGGAGATTTGTAAAAGAATCACACTTTTCGTTCCAAACAAAATTACATTCAAATTCCACACAACGGGCATTGGACATTATTGGACGGACCTATGCCGAATTTTTACCAATATAATTTAACATGAGTGTATCGCACCCCTCCCTTTGTATTTATGAGAGCAACCCACATATATTGCATGAGGCGAGATCAAACACTGATTTTATTCTTTGTTTGTTCCATATTAACAAAATATACGGATTTAAAGGTGAAGTTGGTGTGCGAAAGCCGAAAACCAACAAAACATATCTTAGTGAACTATAGATACCCCGTCCATTTCAATTAAATATTGAAATCACATATCATTTTCACACACTAATTGTTATTATTTCCGATGAAGTCGTCATTACAATTCTAAGTTAAACATGGTTTTCTCCGCCTTTCCCAATACTTTGTCCAAAGTTTAAGCAAATTATAATGTTGAATTTGAATATGATCCATTAATGGAAACTTTCTCCAAACACCCCCCATTCTTCAGGCCCCCAGGCATCCTGCAGCTATGCCATGCGATAGGGAATTAGTCTCTAACTTTGCCGGTGCACCAGGATGATTGGGAACTTGGTGCATGCTCTGCTTTTGCTCCCCCATTCCAAACATCACACACGTGGGGATCCTTGCTGTGTACCAAATGCTCTGCCTAAAAATGGTAGTTGTTGTCCTTTTGGAAATCTCTTGGTCTGCATCTTAAGGAGCAGGCACAAGCTGGTCTGGGGAGTGGGGAGGAGCGGCAGACGGAGCGGCAGTCGGAGCGGCAGTCGGAGCAGCAGACGGAGCGGCAGGATTTCCTTGATCAGTATCGGTCTCGTCTTCATCGCTCCCAGACTCACTAGATGCGCTTGAATCTGACGTTTCTTCCGTGCTATGGCCATCTTGGTTTTAATTAATTGTAAATTGGCACGTCTGGAAAAAATATAATAAATCTTTGACTTTGTCTCCATTGCTACACTTTTAAAGTATAAAATTTTGAAATAAGTATAAAGCTGGAGCCAGCTAGCTCTGCCGCTCTAATTTTCTATTCCTAGTTTGTCTTCAGACATGAAGAAGTCAGAGATAACTCCTGACAATTACTTTTGCATAGTGAACTTATACGGATTGCGGTCAATAGATTTACTTGACCAGATCTGTCTTCCAGAGCCACTAGTGCTGCAGCATCAGGTGAAAAAGGGTCCTTAGATTTCTACCGCAACCAGGGCCGGATAATAACGTTGTCATCATAGCTAAAATTGATCATTTGTGGTTGTGTCGTTCACGAAAACTTTGAACAAAAATAAAAGTTGATGCTATTTGGCATAAACCAGCATTTTGCAAAATGCCGCCAATTTTAAAGGTACTAAGCACTAAACTATTGTACTTAGCTGTCGGAATGTTATGTTGTCTGGCAAGAAGAGGTTCAATATACAATTGCCACGAATTGTCTGAGTCCATGGAAATTTATATACCCGGCTATTTTTTCAAGAGGCACCGACATCTCATCACAGAAACTGTATATATATTTGTTTATTATATAACTAGGAAGATGATTTTGGTGTCAAATTAGTGTTTTCTGGGTCAAGGAGTTCAATAAGACTATTCTAAAACTGTAGGATGAATATAAAGGAAAAGGTGGATTTGTTTGGGCATTTGTCTCTTTTTTTTCCAAGATAGCCAAATATTTGATATCTAAGTATCCAAGATGTTAACTTAACTGCAACGTCAGTCTTAATGCGGCAAAGTGTGTGAATATTACTCAGATGCTTGATAATTAATACCACACAGAATCCTCGGTAACCCCACGCGTCCCTTATAACTTCCCAACTGCGCTTTAGGCCCCCTATGAACGAAAACCCAAAACATTGACTACCAATAGGTTGCACGTGACATGACCATTTAATTGTTTCCGAAATTCGCCGGGGCCATTTTAACTCTTGCATATCTTGAACCAAACAAAGAATGGTCTTCTATTAAAATAATACAGGCCGAAATATCAAAATTTCTTCCTCATGCAGTTTCCACCAGATCATATGTTTTGGTGGAATACATATAGAGTAGTTAATGTGTCTTATTTTGGGTCTCACATTAGTAGTCCATGAATACATGACTCACTACTCGTGTGACAGTTTTGAGAATGTGGCTGTTGAAATCCTTGACCATATAAAACAGCAACACCCACTTTTTTCCCCAAATCTCTCCTAGGTGCTATATGCAATGAAGGTATAAGACTTTTGGCCTTTTTTCATGTTGACCATTTTGCGAAAATTAGTGACGTATGAAACTTCATTTACTTTTATATTACCTGACAAGTTTTTTAAATATTTTATTGAACTCCTTGACCCAGAAAGTCTTTAATTTGCACACCACAATCATCTTCATAGGCGATATAATAGAATGTAGGTTGTGCCAATATTGTCAGCCATCTTGGAAATATGGCACACAGTTCCAACTGTTATAGTTTTGGGAATTAGTTTTAATTTGAACTCCTTTATGACCCAGAAAAACATTTTTTTTTTATATTTACAAAACCAAATTGTCTTCTAGGGTGTTTTGGCTTTAAGATGGTCTTACACTTTGGAATGGCGTCGTATGCATATTGCCACCACTTTAATAAATTTTGTCATCACCTTTTTTCATGAACTCCACATCCCTACGTGAATTTTTAGCTATGATGACAAATTTTATTATTCCGGCCCCCGGTAGCACTCTCCTAACATGGTTTGTGCCTGCTCATCTAACCTATATAAGTCTAACTGTGAACTACAAGAAAAAGAATCACCCGCAAAACCATCTAAAATTTGCAACCGGGTGGGGGGATCCGGCCCTGGTCCGGGGGCTAGGATGCAATCGAACAACAATCGTTGGGACATGCTTGCAATTTCATGCCACGAACATGTCGATGAAAAGAACACAGTTTTCCATGCTGTGATACCTAGTTGCTTGTATCATCAACAACGAAGAGCAGGTAATCTTTTCTTCATAAACAGTGTTTAAAATAAGTCCCCCTGACAAATGTACAAGTTTTTTTAAACAAGTAGGCCTCCTTACCTGTTCAAAACAAATTATGTAAAATACACGGAAATAATTACTTAATATATTTAATATCGTCAAAAAGTTTTTCTTCCGCAAGTTACCTTCTCCCTAAAATGACGTCATTTTTTAAATTTGATGACGAATAAAAAAAATAACACTATTCTGCATAGGGCTTTAACAATCGAGAAATCAAGTTTTAAATATTTTTCTCACTGTCAATTATTTCCCCCAACTCTCAACATGTATTTCTTGTTGTGTTGGCCTTGTTTGTTTGTTTGTTTTTCTATGAAGTACAGTAATTAGTCACCCAGGTGCAAAACAATTGGTGGTTAACCCTCGTCCTACGTAGCCATTTCTGTAACAAAGCTTCCCGAATGGGATGGCTGCCAACCCTAAATTTTTTTCGTTACTAACATCCTATTCCATAAATTTGGTACCACAGCATAGCTTAATAGTTTTATCTTTCCTTTCAATGGTATCAAAATAATAACCAAATTCCATTATGATGGTCACTCTATTACCTCATAGTTGCTGAGGAAAGTAATACAAATTTATACTGGATATAGGGTGGAAAATTGATATTTGACTACAACACACTTGTATGG
>JAMKCH010076199.1:0-18642 GCA_023653785.1 Ophioderma brevispina
CCAAGTACGATGAGCTGGCTCATAAGCCAACAAGCTGATGCATCAAGGACGCAATCTACGTCTGTCAATCAGGGGACGGCGCCGGGGGGGGGAGGGGGTGGCCGGGAGGGGAGTCAGCCCCACCCCCCCCCCCCTGCTCACGTAAATCACACACACACAGCCACACCCCGAAATCAGTGGACATTACTCATATAGTACGTCAGCCCGGACCAGTTTTGGGCACCAATGGGTAGATGGAAGAGTAGAAAAATTGTCATTGCTACCACATGTTAGGTACATCTGTGGGGATCAATCGCCTGGGTGGAATGTAGAAATCAGAAGGTAAAAATGAACCAAATTAGGTAAGAAAGAAGAGACCACTGGGGATTCCCAACCCTTAATATTTCATTGTATAGGACTTTAATTTTAACATTTATAGCTATAGATTCAAGAAGAGTTTGAATGTTGGACTTTGTGGGTTTTTTGACCCCAGAAAGGACCCAAAATGGGTCAAAAATTGACCCAAATAAGGTAAAAAAAAATAGAATGGTGATGCCATGTAATAGTATTTATTTTCCCAAAACTAGATAAGCTGGAGATTCAGAAGACTTTGAATGTTGGAATCTGGGGTTATTTTTGACCCCAGAAGGGGTCAAAAAAATTACCCCAAATGAGGTTAAAAATCAAGAATGGTGATGTATTTATTCACTTAAAATAGTATTTCATTTCCCCACTATATAGAAGAAGATTCCAGAAGAAATGGAATGTTTGAATCTGGGTCAAATTTGACTATAGGAAAAGGGTGAAAAAGTGCTTAAAATTGACCAAATAAGGTAAAAATATTTTTAAAAGGGTTTTTTCGTGTTTTTTTGTATTTTTCTCTTTTTTTAATGTAAAATTGTACGTTCATTTTCTAAACTCTATAGCAGTAGATTCAAGCAGGCCATTTGAATGTTGGAATCTATCTGGTGGTCAAAATGACACAGAAAAGGCAAAAAAGGTCAAATTGACCCCAAATAGAGTCAGTAAAAGTTAAAAATATGCTTTTTAAGCCTTTAAAATGAAAACCTCTTTCTATTAATTATGGTCAGTGATATAAACTAAAGTTTGACAAAAATTGGGAAAGATCACCCCAATTTTTAATCGTTTCATCTTGATTGAACAGCCTGACTCCAATAATCATATTAAATATCTTGCCGTTCATTTCAACGTTTGTATGAGGGTTACAAGAGGGTGATGAAGCTCCTAGAACAACGTATAAATATAAATTATCAAGTATATCTATTAAGTATATAAGTTACTATTTTAAGTCCACGAGTTCACAGGGTACATGAGACAAATAGTACCTTTCCACAGACACTAATAATATTTGATCACTTCCTGGAAAAATCTGTGATCCGGGGACGAGGCTATTTAAGGCCAATAAAAAAATAAACAGTTGATCGGCCAGACTTTCTGAAAAAAGTTGGTGAGGGGCGCCTCTATTATTTGTTATTTCTATTTTTTTTTCAAAGATGGCCGCCAGGTCTACGATGGCACACCTGATATATTTGAAGATGTGGAAATTAGTATGTAAGAAGTTGAAGTAATTTCCTCAACAAAATGAAGGATACTCTGTAAAATAGGAGGAGAGTTCAATAGTGCTCCCATATTTTTGTAATCATTTGCCCCACTTTTAAGGTAGGATCATCGGATAAAATGGTCTTTACAGAAATGAACATAAAATTCAAAATCCCTGAATGTTAATTTATTCCAAACTTGACTATGGTCAGGATTGAACTCTCCTCAACATTTTTTTGCATTTTAAAAGGACTGCAGTGATTGGTTTAGTGTGTTTGCTTATTTTAAAAATTCCATAATTGTTACAATAAATCACTTTTTCCCAGCCTAAATGGAAGGGTGCTTGTAAGCTGAAACTTTAGGGATGTGGGTATAAACACAAAAATAACATTTTTTTTTGTGGAATTAAGTTGTTTAATTATTTAGAAAAAATATTTTAAGGAAACATAATTTAATATTCAAATGAAACACTAAATCTGCAAATCTAACGTGAGAAATTTCTAAATTGATTTCTTCATTGACACCTTATCATCACAAGGGATTGTAGTTTCTTCTAGGAAAAATTATGAAAAGTGGATACTTCAGTATTTCTTAGGAAATACTTCAAAAAAAAGTGTTGTTGCGACACCAGTTCTTTGTTTTGATGACACACCTAAAAATAAGAAAATAGGCATGGATTTTGATATTTCTTTAACCATTAAAAACAACACCAATTCTATAACTCCATTAAATTACTTGAGAATTAATTGAAATAAATGTGTTATTTTTCACAAAATGCCCCATTTTGGTCATTTTCTATACTGCCAAAATCGGCCCTGTACAAAACTCTACTTCTCTCTCTCCCTTTATCACTCCACCAATCCCTTTTTTTTAATATACCGCCTATTATCCACTCATTTTTCCAAATTCTTGGGAATTTGCAAACGCATTACATGAAATATCTCTAAAACGCCTTTTGGAAAAAAATTAAAACTTGGCCACCATGTTTCTTTCACCAATACCACATTTCATGAGAAATTTCAACAAGATCTGGCACGAAGCCATAGCCGATGTGTTGCTTAAAAAAAATAAAAATAACAAAATCGGTGCGGCGTCCAAAATCGGGAGGGCGGGGACGATCAAACTGGTTTGGGTTTTTTTACTTGGCCCTATAGAGAGTGGATCTTTAATCAATTTGACGCCAATTGACCATAGAACGGGTCAAAAAGAGGTCAAAATTCGAACCCCAAAAGCATGTGAATTAAAAGCTATCAATTGGGCAATGTACTATGGAAGTTTAATCTTTTGAGAAGCAACTGGAATAGACAAATGTTTGCACTTTTGGTCAGTGGCCAAAACCACATAGATTGCAAGTGTCAACTGACAAAAAACGATTGCCATGTTGGCAAAGGTGGACAAATATCACATCATCTTTTGACTTTTGGCGAAATCCGTGGCGTACGTCTTTGCAATAAACGTATTTATCAGGTATTGCCTGCTCCCACTTCAAGTAAAGCTGGTATCTCTGCAGCATAGCATATCAGAGTATGTAAGTGATCTGCTACCTCTGCTTGGACATGGAAGACTCACAGAATAAGGACTGATATAATTGGTCCTTGACTGAAAGCAAATGCACACCGAACTGGCTCGATTATTGTGCCACATGTGGAAATAGGAGGTATTTCACAATAGATCCGATATTCCGTAGGAGTTTTTTCCAGGAGAATTTTCAAACTGGCATGAGTTGCCTAGGTATAAGTTGCCACTTAAAAAGTCCTGCAGCTCCCCGTTAATTGTCAATGTTCTGCACCGACAGTCAGATTTTTCCACACAGGCCTGTTAGAAGGCAAAACTTAGTGCTCTGGGAGACAACCGCTGTTCATATGATACTTACAACTAATAGTAAAAACAGGTGATAATTTCAGGGGGGGGCAGAAATAAACCAAAAGATCAGATTTAACAACAATTTATGATCAGCTTTCATTATGCATACCACTGTTTCTCTCCTACGGATTGTTTTACCTAGTGTCAGGAAAAAAATAACTGAATTGTGGCATATGGGTTAAAATTTTGGCAATAATTTGGGTTGGCCCATTTTGATCCCTTTGCAAAAGATTTTCATTGCAAATGTCAGTAAAAGGAACACATAAATAGGAGAGGCGGCAATTTTTTTTCAAAAATGTGGATTCCAAAAAAAATTACAAAGGGGAAAATTTGGGCCTCCCAAAATTACAACGGGGAAAATCTGCAAAAGTGGGACTTTTTACCTACATATTTTCCTGCGCACAAAATCTTTTTTGGCCTGTAGGGTATGGGACTTTTGGGCATGGGAGCGTCAGCCCCCACCGCCTCCCTGGTTACCAAGCCTGAGATTGTGCATTATTATCAATTGTAACAGAGCAAGACTGCAGATATGTAACCATGCATTAATTGGTTTATATTATTTTGACCAAAATTAGTGTAATTTGACCAGTATTATCCACAGCTTATTCAATTTTAGCGATGAACACTATGATATTATGGTGACAAAAGGTTTAAAATTGGCATACTTGATTATGAAAGTACAATTACCCTCCGCACATCTTTGATATATTGAACCAATTTCCTATGAATCCAAATACAAGTGTCCTGTTGTTTTTGATTTCCTTGTTTTTAATTCCGGTCGTTTTTTCACATTCCTTTTGCGCCTTACCTTCATGTGCGGTTTCACATATGTTCAAATTCCCTTCAACTTACAGCTATGTTGTGAAAATCCAACACCTATTACTATTACCCATTTGTAAAATTAAGATGGAATAAATCACCACTTGTATGGATTTTTACCATGGTCAATTTTTGGGCCCCAGACAGATCCAACATTCAAATTCTTCTTGATCCACAGCTATATAGGGGGGGAATTCAATAGTTGAAATCAACAATAAATTAATCACCATTCTATGATTTTTACCTAATGTGGGTCAATTTTGAACCTTTTGCCCCTTTCTGGGGTTAAAAAAACCCCAGATTCCAACATGAAATTCTTCAATCTACCGCTATATAGTTGGGAAAAGGAACTGTTACATTTCAAAATTACGATGGAATAAGTACATCACCATCATATGATTTTACCTTCTTTGGGTCAACTTTGACTCCTTTTGGGCCCCTTCTGGGGTTTATGCAAAAATACCCCGCATGCACATCAAATTCGTCTTGAATCGACAGCAATGTATAGTGGGGAAAATTAAAAACATTACATTTAATATGAAGTTGGATGGAATCACCCTTCTATGATATTTTTACCTATGTGCGGCACTTTGACCCCATTTTTGGTCCTTTATGGGGGCAAAATTAACCCCCAGATTCCAACATTCAAATTTTTTTGACATCTACAGCTCTATAGTGGGGGGGGAATTTATTAGGTAATACATTTCATTATGAAGTCGGAATAAATAATCACATCTATGATTTTTACTAAATTTGGGTCAATTTTTTGCTCTTTTTTTGGCCCCCCATTAAAAAATAAATAATTGCACCTACTTCTGATTTCTAATCCACCCAGGGGTGATGATCCACACATAGTCAGCAACACCTGTGAGGACCATTGGCACTTTTTCTACTGACCACCTACCTAACTCGAAATCTAGAGCCCTTTTTCAAAGTGGCTGAAGTACTAATACTCCATCTATCTTCCTCGAGTCAGTGACCTCAGCGCGTTTCCAAACAGCTTGTTTTGCGTGTGCATTTTCGCCGCTATTACGCGCGGCGGGATTTATTGCCAGAAGCAGCACTTTGATTAACGCCCGCTGTTTTCTTGCTGCGATCACTGCATAATACCTGACGTCCACTGTCTCGAGAAGATAGAATGGAGTATTAGATAAGTCGGGCATGACTAATTGACTGACTTAGACGAGGATCAGGAGCGATGCCGATGCATGGTCGTTAGTGAAGAGGAAAGAAAGCACAGTGATCAGAAAGGAACCCACGTTTCCCTAAAAAACTGGGGGGTGTGTATTTGCAAAATTTTGATTTGTTAATGTGAGCCCCTTCAACTATGGTATCCCAATACATCAAGAATATAAAGATTTTTCAAAAAAAATGGTTGGGTGCATAACCCCCCCTGTAATGCCCTTGAATTGTGATGACAAGGTTTCCGAATTGACAGGTTTCATGTAGCAGACGACATTTATTGGTATGGTAAAGTGTAAGAAATTGCCTAGATATGAAGCAAATTATCCTTGGTGGTAATGTGACAATAAGGTGTCTAGAGTGTTAGCAGCTAATTGTGTATTTAATTTGTTGATTTGTCAAATATAAAATTGATTAATTGGTTCCAGTATGATCATTAACCAATAAATGATAATTAACAATATTCCAGTGTTGACATGTGATGATTTATGAACAATGCTGATTTTCCCTCCAATTTTAAGAACTCAGGACACCAGTGTACTGGTGTTGCTTGATAACTTAAATTGAAATGAATGGTTTAATATTATTTGAGGTCACAGTAGGACAGTTGACACGTTTCAATGTTCTCCAATCTGCTCTTGCAGATTCAAAGACCCAATCTAGTTATTAGCTAATCAAGACTCAAGATTCTTATTATATTTAAGAAGTCGGCGTACCTGGACGCCTGAGGAAAAACCTGATTCCATAAAAGGAAGTCCACTGGAGGGTGTTTTCACACCTAGATTGAATGTTATAGGCTTACATTTTTATGAGTCTTTATTACCCAGTTCAATATCTGGTATGAGATGGAAGAAGAAACATCGGCCCACTGTCATATGCTCGGTCTAAATTTGAGTATATACATACTTTTGTGGCATAAAGTTATGCTTTTTGTATAAGAAATATAAATTGTAGACTAGAATGCCTGACCTTGATTGCTAATATAGGTTGTCTTATTAGAAATGACCACAAGTCATTAAAAAGGTCAAATAGCATATTATCTCAAATGCACTTCCCAAAAAACAAGTGATCTACATTATTTGTAGGGAAGCATCGGGCCATTGAATGAATGCCAGTGATCTCCTTTCGGATAAGCAAAAATTGTCATGAAACATCGTGTAGTGTTCAGTTCTTTTCAGAACTGACCTGGAATTACAACACACTTTCCCATATGTGGTCCGCATGTCTCAATTCGGCTAAACTTAGACTGCCAGAATAATTATGTTCTAGCTTTGGTTTGAACAAAATAGGATGGGGCGGTGTCCTAAGTAGTGACAGCCCACTGTAAAACTAGCGATATAGTATACTAGTGGGTTGTGCCATTTCACTCAGTGAAGATGTATAGACAAAGTAACATTGGTGTTGCACAGGACCTTGATATGAGACTAGTGAAGAGCTTAGCTATATTCTGTGAGTAGCACACACATCATGCAGGGACCCAGCACTGTCACTTCCAAAACAAGTGATCTTCAGGCTGAAGAAAGATCACACAAGAAGTTCCTGTCAGCAAGATACATGTATGTAAAACATTGCAAAGTGAGTGCATGAGACTCAATGAAGCTGCGAATTCACTTCTTCAGAGCTAACTGTATATCTTCAGTTGGGATCATGAATATGAACGTGAAGTTGTGAAGTTGACATTTGGCGCTTACTTTGGACACTGTAAGCCCATATAGGACTAATTAAATCTTTAAAAAAATGTCAGAAAAGTACTGAAACATTGAAGTGTTAAGGCTTTTAGAACATATTTTAGTTTAAATGCAGAAAATTACATATGACAGGCTAATATCTTGAGTTTGATAACAACTATCCAATATTCAAACCTATAGAAATATAATCCTATATACGACCGGCAGCAGCAAACCACAGCACAAACTTCTGAGGAGCTATGATTCATGTCACTATTGAAAAATGTTGTATTTTTTGCTGAATTACTCCAATATTTTATACTGCTTGTGCACCTTGATCAAGGATTCACCTGATTGTTTTTTTCTGACAATGAAGTCATATTTGTTCTAAATAGTGGTGAGCGTTTGTAATTTCTTCCTTCATCAAATGATGCCACAGATATAAGCTGGTTCATATACATGATCATATAGACCACCCATATGATTTTTGCTGCTGCACATCCGCTTGATTGTATGGAACAATGGAGGCTTTGAACTTTACTTTAGGAGCTAAAGTAACCTGTGAACACTCTACATGACAGATTGTAACAATCATTAGTCAGGATTCCATAATCATGAAAGTTTGGACATAACTCTGTCGAAACAAAGAAAAAACTAAGACCGCTCTACCACTTATCTGTGAATCCATATGTTTTTCAAGCTCTTATAGATGATATTACATATTCAGGGTATGGTGAACCAGAAAGACATGGACTACAACATGGACTTATTTTTTGGGGGGGGATCTGTGTGTACCAAATGAAAGTCTCTAAATTTGTCTCCAAACATGTTGGCAGTCTACTAACACTATTTCTGTTCAGGGTAAAGGTCACTCTTCTTGTTGACCACTATCCTACCAGAAATTGGCAACACAATACGGTCAACAAATGCATAACCTATATGAAAATGAAACATGAATTTCAAGCCTACCAGCAAATCTTTGGAACAGTCATTAAGATGAGCCCCAATTAAGTGACTTTAAATTGCTAACCTCTAACCCCAAATCTCTACACGCATGTCTCTAGCAAACACTCTGTGGTCTGTACTGTGATTGCAGTACTCAAACTCAGGGACCCTCTCCCTGTTAACCTCTGATGGCCACTACACAAACTCCTGCTTGACGTACAGAAACACTGCAAGCTTGATTTTCAGAATCATAAAGCACTAGTACACAGCCATCTGCCTGTAGGTTCTCCTACAAACACTGAAGGAACTTGTCCGCCTACATTCCAACAGTAAAAACACTTAGTGTGCTTGAAGTGGAAGATCGTCACCATCATCTGACTCAAGTAATGTCAAACAGTTCAGCCCCAATTCATGTAGACCACAACCATTCCCAAAACCACGCACCAAAGTGAGACCAATTCAAAAACCCAGAACCAAGCTTCCAACTCCAACTGCACAGCCAATTCCCACAAATCCTCCAGCCGTTACACCTAAACGTGTACTAAACACAACCGCAGTAATGATAATAGGAGACTCTATCCCAAACATCTTGTAGGGAGACGCATGTCAGGACCTACAGAGTACTAAACAGGTGTATCCCTGGATTCTAATTGCCCTTTGGATTATTAAACTGCACAAAATATTCATGGAGTGGAAGAACGGCCTCTGCAGGTCATCATACATTGTTTGTAACCATATTTTTCTATTTTAAATCAAATGGACTCTTACTTGATGAATGTTTGTTTTGCTTACAAACCCTTGTAACGGTTATTACTAGTTTAGAACCAACAATTCATGTTATGATATCTGTCTCTAACTACTCAAAGCCCATTCCGGGCATGCTGCCTGGATAAAGGAGTACCAATGCAAGAGTTGTATGATATGTGCAAGCTTGGAAAGTGGACTTATATTGACAATAATAACATTTCCAAATCCAACCTCTCAAGTGTATGGTCTTCATATACATGGGTCATGGTACATCTTCCTTATTGGCACAGAACTTATCTTTGCAATAAGTTAGCAACTGATAGCAGGATTTTCATAATAGTACCAAGTCGGAATTCCTGTAAAAATAAATTATCTGAAAAAGTTCATTCATCCTGTTTCAAAGTGGGTAGAATTGTTAACAATTGTGACACACCCAATGTCCACCGGTTCATAATACCACTTCATTCATTTCTTTCATTCTCATCCTGTATCAATTGTTAACAATAATTACTTTCACCCCGGTTAATGTAACCCTTTGGAGGATAGCTGTGGCACTTGTAATCGCAAAGGAATTAGGTCACCTCCAGTTCTAAAAATATCTGTATTCAATGCTTCTCTTAATTTCAATATTGATTGTAGTCGAGTATTGAATTTGATAGTGCCTCATTCTGGCCGTGTGATTCTTGCTTTATAGAACAGTCTCAATGAACACTTCATTATGTGAGGAGCATTTATTGTTATAATTGTAAATGTCTAAAGGTTTTAAAAAAGCTCATCTAAACATACAAAGTTTGCGTAAAAAAGTGGACCCCATGTTAGAGTTTTACTGATCAAAAATGATATTGATATTTCTTTGCCTTACAGAAACTTGGCTAAACAATGATGATTGATAATAAAAAAACAAAAACCCCCCCCCCCCCCCAAAAAAAAAAATAGTAATATTCAAATTGATGGGTTTAAGTTTTCGTAGCTTGATAGAACAACAATGGAGCATGGTGGTATATTATGTTCTGTTAAAGAGGGTATTATTTACAAACGAAAAATCTGATTTACATGATGATAATGTGAGGCAACTCGGGGTTGCAAATCAATTTACCTCACCACTAAGCCTCTTCTCCTCTGCGAACAAGTGCTACAGGAACCTGACTCAAAGGCTTCATACTTTGAGAAATTAGATTCAGTGTTTCAAAACTATACTCAAATGTTTATGATGGATGTTATAAATTTGTGATTTTAATTTAGATTTATGTTAAAAATGTAATAGTACTAAAATTAATAATCTTGCTGCCTCATTTGTAACATGACACAGCTTATTAATGATTATTACAAACGAGTTACTGAAACTACCAAAACAAAGCGTGTGATCTTGCATTTCGTATCTAAATCTAATCGTATTTATAATCGTGGTGTTCATAGGTTGGTATAGATGAAAGTGATCACTCGCTTAATTTATCTGCGTGCGTAAATAAAATAAAAAATTTTAATTTTTTAGTGTTTTTAACAATTAAGTATAGGTCAATGAGTAACTTTAATAATAATGCTTTTGTTGATTCTATTAAAAATTAAAAATTGGGATATTCGTTTTGAATTATGATGACGTCATGATGCACTGAGTGTGTGGAAAGAAATGTTCAATAATGTATGTGGACAAACATGCACCTTTAAAGAAAAGCTGGTAAGGTTCACCAATTCATGAATGGATTAATGGGATTCATCAATTAACCAAGTGATAGAGATTACTATTTCAAAAAAGCTCACAAAACCAACAAATCCTGATGATTGGAAGCTGCTAAGTCATATTAAGAAATAAAGTTCATATATGAATAGCAAATTTGAAAAAAAAATACTGTAGTAATGCAATTTCAATAAAAGGTAGGAAAAATTCTAAAACTTGTGGTCAAACTATTAAAGTTAATCCCTAACAGTAAATCTTCATTTCATGCCGTCAATAACAACGGTATCACAGTTAATGATAAAGAGAGTGATAATTCAATGAGGTCTTTATTCGCGTGGGAACAGTCTCTTGCTGAAAATTTGAACATATTAATCAGAATGGGGGATGATTAATATCGGGGTAATCATGACATGCTCCTGTCATTTTAAAGATATTACACAGATTGTTTTGATGAATTGGTTTAAAAATGGATCATCACAATAACCTGGTATAGTAAGTTAATTTTGTGTTAGGCGGATTATTGGATGCTCCCGTTATATGTAAAAATCTTTTGCTTCTATTTGTATCTGTCCCTTTCATACATCATTTTTCCAACATGACTGGAAAGCAAGCCAAAGTCGTTGAAGTAAATCCTATGTCATAAGGATGGTGATAAGTCTGATGTAAATATATAGACCAATTTCTGTTCGTCCTATTCTTTCTAAAATTATTGAGCGTGCTGTCCATGATCAACTGTATAATTTCTTAACCGAAAAAATATTTTGAATCCATGTCAGTCTGGCCTTCAGGGCAAATCCTCTCCCGCTACTTTCTCTGATGTTTATGATTACATTCTGGAATAATAGGAACCAAAGGTCTAGTATTGGAGCTTGGTCTTGATCTCAAAAAGTTTGACACCGTAAACTATGACCATTCTTTTCAAAAAGCTTGCAGATATGGTGTCTGGTGATCTTTAAATTGGTTTCAAATATACATTAAGCTGGTAGAATGCAAAAACGGTAATATTAAGATATCACTTTCTGATTTTAGGCTGTTACATTGGAATTCCACAGGGTTCTATATAGGCCATTGAGTTCAAATAATATGTTAATTCTCTTCCTGAATGTATTGATGGCAAATGTGTTATGTATGCGATGATGATTACAACTATCTTTTCCACATCATCAGACTCAACATCTCTTCAGTGTCAGCATTGAATGATAGGTTGTTGAAAATTGCTCATTGGTTTGAAGTCAACAAACTCACTCTAAAACATTAGGACACATAAGTACATCTGTTTGGAAAATAATGCCTTGAATAATTCGATAACATTCACTTATTTATGGTAATGACACTATTGGAAGGGTCTATAAATTCAATACTTGGGGGCGTATTTGATCCACTTTTAACTGGAGCGATGATATGTTGATTATATTTCTTCTATTATTTTAACGTAATTGGGGTTATTCGTAAGTAGAGTTAAATACTATCTTCCTCAAGCCACTTTAAAAATTACTCGCAAATTATCTAGTTTTTCCACCACTTGAATTAGTGCTAGTCCTGTTTGGCTCAAACGGATTATCTGACCATAGTATTCTCTCCAAATTTTTCAAAACAACTTGAATCGTCCTTCTGTTGCGGGACATCAGAACATCCATTTCCGATATGATGAACTCTCTTGGCTGGAGAGTTGAATGAAAGAGGAAAGATAGAAAAACAACGTCTAATAGGTGTTTTAAGTGTCTTCAAAATCTTGCTCCATTACCTCTCATTAAATTTATTTTTACTTCTTCATTCATTCAAAATGCACTAGAAGTCATCTTGTACTCCCCTTGTTTGCCACCTTGGAATACAATGCAGGCAAGAGGGACATTTTATTATAGCGGTGGCATCAGAGGAGGAATCAAGCTTTCATCTGATGTTCGAAGTAATTTTACTTCAATGACTTTAAATGGGTTTTCAAGCGAAACATCAGGATTTGATCATTATGCCTTCACTCCTTATTCCACAATTTTGCTTGTGTGTTTAAAATCTTTGTTTTTATATATGTCATGTATGGTTTATACATTGCAATTGTAAATGAAGTCTTCCTTATATAGTTTTATAGTTTGTTAAATACCTGCTCATGTCATAACCAATTTAATTGGCTGTTTGTTAACATCTTTGTTTTTTATATATTCATGTATGTTTAGTTGAACAAATTGTAAATAGTTTCTTATATAAGTTTTATAGTTGTAAATACCTTGCTAATGTCTACTGCGTAAATATGATCAGGGTCTATGGGGGACCCGTTTTTGGACAACTGAAATTGCGTTACCATGAATAAAGATGTTATACTACTACTACTTACTAAATCACCGTGCAACTCTTCAGGGAATTCGCAACATATTCAAAACTTTCAGGGGTATGTTCAGGGGGGTTACCATCTCAAATTTAGTGTCATTGTTATATTCTTGTTCATTAGGGTCCACTACATATTTTCAGGGGGGCCCCAGAAAAATTTTGAATTATCACACCCCCCTACTAAAACCACATGAATTCAATTTTAAATTTTTCTTCTTTTTCGGTTTTTTTGTTTTTTAAACTATTTTTAATTGTATGCATTGAAATGGTGACCGATACCTTACGCTACATATTTAATCTAAGTACCCTGCATGTATGTATTAAAATATCTAACCTTATTTCAAACAAATTATTTTTGGCAGTAATACAGGTGTAGAAGTAACCATGTCCGGCGTACTCCTAGTCCGCGAACAATGGTGAACAATAGGGCAATCGATTCAGTTGACTCTTTACGCAACATAGTTTCACGCTGTATTCTGTTATCGCCCATCTATGGAGCCCCGGGACTAGGGCTCACACAGCGAATTATCTGCTGTCACACCGGACCGTCTAAAAAAAAACCCTCAAAGCGCCCTTTATTTCACGACGAGAAAAGAGTAAACCATAGAAATTAATACATATCTGAAAAGTAATTGAAACTTTTTTTAAAAAAAAAATCAGTACAAAAAAACACATATCGTGCGAGTTATGGCCGATTGAAAATTTGTACCACTTTCTCATTTTATCCACGCATTTTTACTTTTTAGTAGTCTTTAGACAATGCGCATTCTCCAAACTCATTCTTTGGTTTATGGTTTCTTTTTTTTGCGACAAAGGACAGTTCTGATATTGAAAAATTTAGTTTCAATTATTAGAAATTCCAAGATCTTACCTCATTTCTTCTTTACCGCACTGCCCTGTCTTCCTCTTGGCTGCCTCTAAGACGGACGCAGGCTCGCATTCTCTTTTCCACTTCTATTATTGACTTCTAATCATTCTAGTTCGTCGGATGCTTGCAAAGAAGGCAGCGGTTATTCTGTTGCGAAGATCCCCAGATTTGAATTCGCTAGACTTCGCCCTACTAGAACCATTAAAGAGTGAAATGCATGCACAGGAACCACCAGCAAACTTGTCAGAACTTCGCAATAGAATGACCGCCTGCTTTGCAAGCATCAGACGCCGTGGGACGGAAAAGGATTAGAAGTCGATTATTGAAATGTAAAGAGAGCGCAAGCCTCCATCAGTCTTCATGGTCTTAAAGGCAGTCAAGTGGAGGCAGAGCAGCGCAGTAAAGAATGAAGGGAAATCTTGGAATTCTAATAATTGAAACTAAATTTTCCAATATCAGAACTGACATTGATCTCAAAAACAAAAGAAACCATAAACAAAAGAATGTGCCTTGGAGAATGTGTATTGTCTAAAGACAGCTTAAACAGATAACATTCCGCTGATTAAAATGAGAAAGTGGTAAAATTTTCAATTTTCAATCGACCATAACTCAGTCACTATGTACTTTGAAAGATTTTTGCGGTGTCGGAACCTATGAAATGAACTTTTCAGATGTGTAGTGGTATGGTTTACTTTGGTCTCTTATGAAATAGAGGACACTTGAAGGTTCTCTTTTTGAGACCCCCAGTATTATTTAACTTTTTGGCATATGACAGCTTTTGCCAAGAAAATAGAAAGTGTTTTTTTCGTCACTTTTGTAATGCCAACTGACATAAAGACATAAAAACACCAAGTGTGGGTTAAGCTCTACATCATGTAAACTATTTGATGGATATTAGGACATTTTGAAATTATGAAGCCTTTTATTAATTTTGAAAGTAATTTAAATCACGTTTTCTTGCCAAAAATATCGCGATACACAACAAATATATACCAAAACGTAATGGAAATCATCTTAAGACAATCTGTAAACGTCAACAGCGCCATTTCTTTTGACATTTTTGGACAAATAACAGAAGCCATCTTGGAGTCCATAATTGTATAAAAACCCCTTTTAGTGCCAAACCAATTTAACCGGCACATAATATACCCATATAAAATACATCCAAAATGTATAGCAAGCTTTTGAAGGTCCATTTACAAAAATTTCAGGGATGGCAGCCATTGAATTTGTCATGTGGCAGCCTTTTGAATTTTGTCATGTGGCAGCCATTTTAATTTCATTAATGCCCGACAAACATTGTAGGGCTCCAGAAATGCAAAATATATTATTCAAGAGTACAAAACGTGATAAAATTCACTTTTTCGGCAGCATTTTGGATTGGGCATAGGGCAGCCATTTATGTTTTTTAAAGGTATTCATCAAGTTAGCACCCGTCCAAAAACCTATTAATAGACACAAATACCACAATCGGTCAATGCATACAAAAATACAAAATTAAAAATTTCCCCACCCCCCACCATTTGGCACGTTTTTTAATAATCGGCCGGCCACCACGTGTTCATGGGAAAAATTCAGTCTAGAAACACCTCCAAAACAAAATGAACACATTTCCCAGTGCGCGTGGATGTGGGGCGACTTATCGTCTGACTGAGACGGTTTAATTTATAATAATAACATACTAATAATAATATAATCAAGGTTTATTTTAATCTCAAAAATCGTGGCCTGTAGGCCAAATTGACTAGCGACTCTTACAACTTAATAATTACAGAACAGAAAAAAAATACAACTGGAGGCAAGACAGCTTAAACAGCGCAATATTGCAACATTCAACCACACTACACGAAACACACGCCGGATGGGTCGAATTAAATCGTTATGTAGTGCCCATTTACAAATGAACCATGGAGGAAAGTGGCATTAGTTTTAATCAATATCTGTTTATACAAATCAAATCCCAAACGAAGTTCCCGAATTAAATCCAGCACGTGGTCCCACTGAGATTCGATCCGAGGACCCTTTGCCTCCAGAGGTAAGCTTGAGAAACCACTAGACCACGCCACTTGATAAAGTGATAGCCTCATCATGACCCCTTTCAGCTTGCGTGTGACTTTGACCTCATTAAACAAATGAGGGTTTCAGTGTAATATCTATAAACCAAGTGTGGTTCAATGAACTTCAACTCCTTCCAATTAATGGTCCAATTTTACCAAGTTTCAAATCCCCCATCTTACACTAGACCACATAATGATCTTTAATCTTGGTATGTGAACTTTGACATAATCTACCAAATGATGGATTCAATGTTGCACCTATGACTTAATTTTGGTTTGAATCCATCGAAGTAGCGAGGACACTACAGGCAACCCTGTTTGACACAGACAACATCAGCCAACAGACAACATCACGGCAACAAAATTAACAGACAAATACATCAACAGTCAACATCAAGAGCGATGATAACAACAGTGGAGTGGACAACTGATCCTATGGGTCTCAGCCTTACGGCAGGAGACACAAAAACGACCCTTCCCCCCTTATGGAATTCAAATCTGGGAGAGTAGGGGTATACAACCTCACTACAGGATGAACAAGCTCCAAACGAGGAAAAAGAAAATTCCTAAAGTCGAAAGGTGTGGAGAAAAAAATCACCGACTTAGTAGACATATCGACAATTTTTTACGGTTCATGTACTGTAAAATTTACAGTTATTGTAATTACATACATCAAACTGTAAAATATAAAATAAATTTTAATTGAATCCTGTAAAAGCTGTATTTTACGGGTTTGGTTTGCCGAAGGGTGCCAGGATTTTCATTGTAAAATTGCAGTATTTTTGTCCTGTAAATTTAAGTACTTATCATATAGTTGAAAATTATTAATTAGTGTATAATATGTTGATACTCATTAGATTTCGATTGAAAAGTTCCACTTTAAATTACAATATAAGCAGGAAAATTGAACAAAAAAATCTACGTATTTTGCTTTTTATTTCCAAAATACCGTCAAATGGTTGCTACTTTTTTACAGTATTTCATTGTAAAAGGCCCACGGTTATTTTTTTTACAGTGTAGACTATGTTTATTTAAGTAATTGTTGAGAATTGTTTAAAATTACCTAAAATGTCAGGATGCTGCTGCTCAGGAATCTCCTAGATTGTGGTAATACACATCTTAATAGAAAGATGAATCAGTATGGAAACTGAATGGGTCAAAGGTTTAGGTAGAGTGATGAGACTTTAGCGGGTGTTGCCCGTGTAATCATGTGGTTAAGGACTTGATTAAAAAACCCGAAAAAAAGAAAAGCCAGCAACAAGCATTAGAACATCCCTGATACAAGCGACACAAAGTGAGTATTGATTAACAGAAACAAACTTCCCTTTGTTTGACTCGTGTGTGACAAGTGAATTCACTAGGTGGGAGTATCGTTACCAATCGCTTAACTACTCGTTATACAAAAAGCATAGCATGTATTTCAACATAAGAAGTATATATGACACATTTCACGAGCAAGATATGATCAAGAAAAGGAAACGACCAGTTAGAAATGCTTTCAAACGTTCATTTGTAACGATTATTAGTGGCACAAAGTGAACTCATAAAACGGGTCTCACAGACCTACAGCCTGATTACAAAATGGAATATTGGCAAAATTCAGTTTGGTGATCTTATCTTTAATTTGGGGGTATGTAGGCTAACGGTCACCCTGACCATTGAAACGGAATGGAAGTATAATCAACTAAAAATGTACATAGCAAGTAATATACAGGGAAACCTATCTTCTTTGATGGAAAACAGTAGATCATAAACACAATATTAAATATCTTTGAAACTTTTCGCGGTGGTGGTTTCAAGGGAATACAATTCACGAATATTCTAAGCTACCCTTGATGGCCCACTGGTCTAGCTCCGAACGGATCGATTTTAATTTTAGGTGTTCAGTGGGTTCGAGTCGGTCGAACCTAACCGCGTTCGCCGATTAAATGCTAGCGCTATCTACAGGCATTGTCTCAATGAGGTGCTCTCAGTTTTTTAGTTGAGAGATCAAATTTCATGAAGTTGAAATTCAAGTACTGAAAGTACTGATTTTTTATGACGATTTCCACTTACTACCACCGAAAGAAACCACCGTTTCATATTATTCATACATTCCTTGCACATGTAGAGAGTCATTTGTAGACGTTTATTGCGACCATTGGGAATTAAGTATATTATAAATATGTTCCCTTACAAAAAAGATTTGTAATATGACTAGATCGGGTGCGTAAGATTGAGGGTTGCCCAATAAGATTTTACAGGGTATCCATGTAATTTGAATTCGAAAGTTTCATGACCAAGAGGGCATTTTGGTACTGTAAAATTCAATATGTCCATATTTTTGCAGAAGATGCAACTTTTCAGGGAAAAAATCATGCATGAATACAGTTTTTGTTGTCAAATTTAGTATATTTCGTTATTTTCAGCCCAGGTGTGGGCTTTTTAAGGCCCGACTCAGAGTCCGAGAGGGCGCCTCAAATTTTGAAACAATTGTGTTTTTTGCATGTACATAAGCTTGTCAATTATACTAATCACTGTTGAAAATGCTTAAGGTCAAAAATCGAAGTCCTTCATATAGAAATCAATCTTTGTTTAAAAATTCCGGATAACGGAAAATGGTGTTATTAACACAGTATCCTATGGGGGCCCTGTTATTACAATAAAGTTGACTGCATCAAAACGAAAAATCCGATTCATCTCAAAAACTTGGGAATTGAGAATTATAGGTGACTATCTTTTATTCAGTTGACTATTTTTACAAGGAATTATTAAAAAATTATATTCAGAAATCTCTGGAGTCAACTTTAAAGGTAGTCTTTTTACGCGCTTTCCCAGAGCTATTAACTTTATAGTGGTCGATACGTACTCTCTTAAAAACTTGGTGGGTGTTTCTAAGTTGCCAACGTTTTTTGGTAGAATATATGAACACCTGTATACGAATTGCTTGACCAGAACTGTAGTCAATAATAATAATAA
>JAMKCH010076204.1:0-44700 GCA_023653785.1 Ophioderma brevispina
GCTGGTCAAGTTGCGCTGGAGAAAGCTGAGCCTTGTGTAACCAATACAAAATCCATTTTACAAAGCGAGGTACCAAGCCGCTTACCTAGCATGAAAGGACCCAAGCGTCCTACTGTTCACTTTTTCACCTTTGGTGGGCTCATCCTGACGGGGTTTAAGCTCGTGACCAATTGTCTCCGCATTTGAAGGCTCCCGAAGCCTGATGGTATTATCGTTCAATCCTTTCCAAAATGTGCTTGTGAAATTAGGCTTGTTCTCCACTAAAATCTTTGAACCAAAAGCATAACCTCGGTCCCCTACCAAAAGCCAAACCATCTCTGCAATTTACCAAAAAGCCGCAGCCGCATGGACCCTGCAAACTATAGGCCAGTATTGTCGAACCTGTGATTCTACAGCCATGTAATGCGCCATCTAGACCAACCTGCTTCGGTCCAGGGAAAACCTGCGAGGACGTCGCTTAAAACAACAGTTCATCAGATTTGGGAGTCCAATCAAAGAACTCAAACAGGTCGACGGTTTGAGTGTTGGATTTCGCAAAAGCTTCCGACACTGTCATTCATAGTAGATTCTTCCAGCTCCATTATTAGTATTTGCGGTTCACATATATAATGAATCTATCGTAAGATAGACCGCAATAAGATACATCCAAGAGTTATCCTCTAGTCCCGCTGACGTCTTAGCGGAGTGCCTCAGGGAACGGTCCTCAGACCCCTCCTCTATTTCTCATGTGTATTGACGATCTCCCAGAAGGCTGAAGTCCAAAGTGTTTCTTCTTCACAGACTTTTGTGTGGTGTACATCCTATATCTCCATCAACAGACTGCGAGGTTCTTCAAAATGATCGCAAATGTCGGAGAGTGTGGGAGAAGAGATGGTTAATGTAATTCAAACCAGACAAGTGTAACGTGCCGAGGTTGCCTGGAGTATAAGCAGAATGAATATTCTCAAGGTCTCTGGTTCATATTCTGCAGGCCCTTGAACAACACAATGATCTCGATGTCACATTGTCATCTGATAGCTTAAGCTTGGATATGAAAGTGGAATGTTAGTGTCGACAAGATGGTCGTCACAGCTAATGGTATTATGTCGATTCTGTGCGACCGTAAACCTATCATCTTGCCCAAAAAATGGAACATCCAAGCATATAAAAAGTCTTGTTCGCCCTCAATGTTGAATACTGCAGCTCTGCCTGTGAAACTTATACCCAAAAAGACAACACCCACAAAAGTGGAAAAGCCGTCCAAAGGCGTGCTGCACGTTTTATCACCAACCACTATTCCCCTCGTGAAAGCTCCGTGTCTGTGATGTTGGAGCAATTTGAACTCCCTTCGCGGCAGCAAAGGGACGATCAACAATAGATTTTTAAGTTGCATTAAAAAACGTCCTTCTTCAATGTGACTACTACTACTACTAAGTCCGGCTCGGCCGGGATATAGCACGGATCATCCGGCTATTACTATCCTGCATGATGTCGCAAGGTCTTTGTGTCTACCACTCCTGCGTCCTTTTCAGAATGTCTACATAAGTTTTTCGTTGTCGCCCCTTGTCCGACTGTCCATGTTTGTTTCCCAGACACCAACGAGCCTACTGGGACCACAGCGCAGGTGGCGGTAGCTGGCCTGCGAGCTGCATCCCTCTTGTTGCTACCTTGTCTCCAAACTTAGGTAGTTCACCATAAAGCACAGAGTTATGAAGCCGTAGACGTTGTCTCCAGTGTCTCCACTGTTGAGCTCAATTGGAAAAAAAAACGTCGAAATTTCAACAAAAGTGGTCCTAAATGTAGTGAACACCATAAATCCACTCTCATGAGATTCCACCACCAAAACCAACCAGTTTCAGAAAGAACGTCCGTTCTTCCAAATAAAGCCGGGATTTGGTACCAACTGCCAGCATTCAAGGATTCTTGCTGCATTTCGGAAACACAGCAAAGCCAGGCATGTTTGATTAATTGGTGTTCTCCAACTCTGACCATTCCAAGTGTCGTTCCAGAAGGAACCTTTCAGGAGAACCACCGTGCAACCAAAATATTCGCCCTCGCCAAGAAAAGATTGGCTCGGCGCGACTCGCCCCGATATTTCGGGAAGACGTTCATATAGAAGTCCCAATGGATGCAAATGAGGTATTGCCATCCCGGGATTGCCATTCATTCGCAAGCGCGACTGCACAAGTCCACACCGCATGACGGAATCATTGTAATACCTCAATTTGCATCTATGGGATTCTATATGCAAACGTCTACGATTATTTGATGTAGGCTTGGGCGATATTTTCTATTATCAAGCCATCCAAATTCCAAGCGTTAGTAGTCATTTTGATAAATAAATATCGTCAGATTAAGTCCTTATCACTTTGTCGAAGAAGGATGGGAATGCCAATTTGAATTTTAACTACATAAATTTAAAACTCCTTTCTCATCACTTTTCCAAACACCTTGAGATGTGAAACTACTTTTTAATTTATGCAGGCATCTATTATCATGAACAGTCGTTGTATCGAATTTATTAATATACGAATAAAAAAATTCGTTCCCTTGGCATGGGGGCGCCGCCATAGACATATAGCTAAGCTAGCACCAGACTATACATGCAAAGAATTAGGACATCTTTTTAGAATTATGAACTATGTTCCCTAGCAAATTTATTTTGCCCAAGTAATATTCTGAAATATGCTGTAGGTAATAGGAAAATCATATAGAAAATATAACCGACGGAAATAAAAATCAATCGGCGGAAAGTCATGTTGTGAATGTTTTACTTAAAGTAGGGCTATCTTTTGGAGAGTTAAAATGCGGTGAGTGGTCACTTCAAACGCAACGCATTTGAAGAATGATATTTGCAAAACGCTTGTGATGTAGCGTGTGTAGTGATTAGTGGAAATGTTGGTACTTTGAAGGGGGAGTAATTGAGAGTTTTAAATATGGTGGGAGTTGTACCTTCAGAGTATTAGAAGAGTTACGGTAAAAGTGTGATGTGTGTGTATGGACTGGTGTAAATGTTACATTTTGCATTAGGGGCAGGTTGTCCGAGAGTTTAATATGGCGAGTTACCCAAGGGTATCATAATTTTTTGTTGCTTTTTCCCTGAATTACTTTTCCATATATGAAATAGTATGTTTCATCAAAATACTTTCTTTGTACTGTGCAGGTGGACAAACTCCATGGCCATATATTTATCCCCTCAAAACTACTCCCTAACTTGGACAAGTACAAACCTCCTTTTCATTTCTTTCGTAGTAACACACCAAACCAGAATGCTTACCAAACACAACTCTTGCATTACTCTGAATTAACTCACCACAGGTTAAAATTCTACAAAAAGACCTTCGCTTAGTAGGGTTCAAACATCCCCAATACATCAAAACATAAGACGCCCATATCCCAAACTTTGCCATATCTAGCTCTGTCAATAATGAGTAACTTCACCATATTTGACCTCTCTTATGGGACTACCCCCCTTGAAGTAAAACATTCCCAATTCGCCAATATAATAACAAGATCAACTGTTGCCAAAACAATACCTTTAACTCTTCCCACCTTCCTGGATGTTGATATTCGCGCATATTTTAAATGCTCCAAATTTCCTTTCTGGCTGCCAGATGGCAGCCACCAGGCTGAAATGACGAATATAAATTTATTAGTATTTTTTATCCGTCTATTCAACTGATAATCATAAATTTTGTACTGTATAATTTAGGGAACTCTATATTAGTTCAACCTGCCAATGCACCTTAATTGTGCTAATTACCAACACCAGTTATTATTATATAAATTAATTATGTTTCAGTCAAAAAGTGTGGAGTGAAGGGCTACGACGACTGGAATAAAACCTGTTATTTCAACTGCGCTCAGAATTGGCTGCAAGCAAACGGGTCAACCCAGAGGCGTGTGGGGTACCATTCTCATGCTGTAGACAGAATGAGAACGGTGCGTTATTATACTTTTTGAGTTTGTAGGCCAAAACAAGCCTTTGGAACCTAATAAACCTAGGCCTATATATTTTCCTTAACTCGAATCAGAAGGGCGTCCTCGTTTTATTTGGTTTGGGACAACAACGAGGATTTTTGCATGTAAACATAGCCTACCATTTATAATTTTATCATAGGGCTCTGTGGTAACAAGTCTTAGTTGATCCACAAAGTTTATCAGTGAAAAGTTCTTCCATGAGAAATTCAGTCATTATTGCAAGCAATGCCATTTTTCATTTGGATTGGTATTCAGCGTGCTGTCTAATTTGTTCAAATTTGTCAGCTCATCTCTTGATGATAACACAATCAGTACAATTACAATGCCTTTTTTCAGCTTCAGTCCAATTTGTGCAAATGTCTATCGGTTTCGGTAAATCTGTACTCTTGGTCAAGACAAATATCTGTCATCCTGGCCGTACTGACGCCATAAACATACGAGTCCTTTACACGTCCAGAGTTCTGTTCACATCTTGGAAGTCTATCCTTCTAGAATTCTGTTATATACTAGTGTATATCAAACGTCCATCAGTGTGTAGTTTTACCAGTATTGCAAGTTCAAATACTGATTGTTGATCGAAGTCTCGGCTGCGGCTGTATAGCTGCAATGCCGTCACAAAAGGCGCTGTCCTGTAGGCGAGTCCCGTATAGGGTCGAGGTGGTGTGACTGCGAGGGTGAGCTATATACACCATGGAGGATGACTGAAAGGTATATAGTTCTGAATGCAAACTGCACAATACAAGTATCTGAGCATGTTTCTAACGCCGTAACCATTATGGCTGGTCCTACTTGGAGATTTTTGTTAGCTTGAGTTTTTGAGAAGGTAGTGAATAGCCAAGCTTAAAACCTTTCCCCATCTTTATATCAAGATAACAAAGTTAATACCTCCCGATATAAGTTGATGAAACTAGTCTACGGATTTCACCCTTCACAACAAACAAGCTCTTGTACTATAGGGGCCATACGTAATAAAAAATTATAATTATAATACGTTGTACCTTTATTTTTTTATTACAAGACGGCCTCAGCCGTCTTGTTCTGTTTTGATGCGTTCTTCTTCTTATGGCAGCAAATGCGTCTGCTCTTAGTCATGGTTGACGTATTCTGACCAGGACCTTATACCAAATAACCGCTGAATGGAGTCATCCTTTAAATGTCATTGACTTGACCCTGGTGACTTTGACCTGGCCAAAGGCCTTCAAATATGTAAATTTAATTGCCAAAAATATCTTCTTCTACACACAGGCATACCGGCAACCTCTTCGTAAAGGCCGACTCAGAATTTCCTGAAGAGGGCGCCCTCAATTTCCAACAAAACTCGTGTTTTTGCTGTACATAATGCTTGCCATAGATAACACTGTTAGAAATTGCTAAGCTTAAATCGAATTCCTTATATGAAATCACAACTTTGTTATTAAATTACGGATCCGGAATTTTTGTTATACACAGTATCCTTATGGACCACGTAATACTCACTTTAAATGTTTTCCTGCATCAAACGAAAAAATTCCGATCCATCTCAAATTTAAGAAGTGTGCATTTTAGGTTACAAATATTTAGTTCTAGTTGACTATTTGCCATAATTACACAAAAAAATAATATTCGAAATATCTGAGTCAAACTTAATGAACTGCACAGGCAATTTACGTACAAGTCGTTCAATACGAAATTGATCAGTGATGCGTGACGTCTGCTACACAGCCTCATCTTTGGCCCCAAGTTCTCAAATCACGATAGACATTTATCGCTGTAAATACAATAGACGAGCACGATTTCCTCACTGCCATTTTGAATTTTCCGCGCAAAGTGATGGTCCATAATTTGCTAGTTCCTGACTGTATGACTGATTTAAATAGTTTATTAAAGGTAGCTAAAATGGAGATTAAAGTTCCGAAGCCAGTTTAGTTATAAAGCAATTTGATAAAAAATAGTGAAAGGAAATATAAACCACTTTTCGCTCCGACATATAGCGGGAAATCAACGCATCGCAACCCACGCTGTATTGTTAACAAAAGGAAAACTCCATGTCCGGCTTTTGCATGGTGCAGAACTACCTTCACACCACAGCTGTTTGATTTGCAGCCAGGAGTCGCCCCGTTAAATAGTCATATGACCGACCTGTTAACATCACGTCCCATTTTCTCGGCATTCATTACAGTTACAATAGTATATTGTAGCGTCTGTATTAGGACAAAGCGGCTAGGGGCCGGGGCCCCCGACCAGGTAACCTTGTAAATCAAGTTAGCCTTCTATTGTTGACTGATGGGACATCATCCAAACTACAGGTTCCCGATCTCCGCATACTCGGCGGGTACGGCGGTGGTTACTCCTTTACAAACTAGGGCCTAATTGGTTTTACGTCGAAACGGTTGCATCGCAGATCAAGTCGTTGCCCACAACATTACAATTGAATACCAGTTGCAAGTTACTACATTGGCTAATCTACAAAAATTAGAAGCCAATCCAGCTCTAAGTTGATGTGGAAAATTTGATTCTCCCTAATTTTATTCATTTCTCTATTTAAAAGTTTATGTTCCCCTCTGCCTCTTGGCTAACTTGAAAGATGGGTCCTGGACGGCACTTGCTTCCAGTCTAAAAATGTATAAAATATAAAGAAAAAGCTTGAAAATTCAAATTTTTCAAGAGATTCAAGATTCAATTTATTTAGCATATTTTTTTTAGAGTGGGGCGACGCAGGTACCGAACGGAACCTGCATCCAGTCTGAATTTTGTAATTAGACGAAAAATACGTCCTTCTTTATGACATTTACTCGATCCTATCTTGGGTCTAAGAAATAAAAACATTGTGAAGTTTGAAGTTACAAACATGCAAACCGTACTCATCATACTAGAGAGTTACAATTTATATCTAAATAATGTAAAATACAAAACCATTCCCTTGATTTCATTTAATTTACATACGGAAAGTAAGTGTTGACGTGCTACTTGTCACACAACTTTGAATTAGATCCTATCTTAGATCAAAAATTCAGTACTTATCCCCATTCGACCTTGGTTTGAAGTGCGGGTGTTTAAAATTTAGTTGAATATTTACGAGTGGTAAAATTCTGTCACTCATAATAAAGCATAACATCTAGTATGCCAAGTACACCCATATCGAAGTTTTACCAACCAGAACCCTTTTTGAACAAGACAAATTACATAAAATTAATATAGGCCTAAAAGCACGTGGATAAAACAAAATACCCAAAATCGAAAATGCTAACTTTTAAAACACACTGTTAGATTTGATAAAGAGCAAAGCCAGCTCTTAGAGCATTTAGATATAAAATTGAACTCTCTAGTATGATGAGAGTACGGTATGCATGTTTGTAATTCACAATTGTTTTTATCGTAGACCCAAGATAGGATCTAAGTATGTAAATAAAGAAGACGTAGTTTCGTCTAATTGGACAAATTCAGACTGGATGCAGGTTCCGTTCGGTACCCGTCGCCCACTCTAATAATTTTGGTAGTCCACAAAAGTATGGACCTTTACACTTTTTAGGGAGCAGCTCTTTCTTTACACTACTTCACTTGTAAAATTATAGTCCATAGAAAGAAATAGAATCTTGTTGGATGACCAAATTTGGATAAACGAACGTACCTCTAAGCCGTCAGTCCGGCCATTTATCTGGGGAAACATTTTATTAAATTAAATCAAGAAATAAGTGAGTTTAGGCCTATATAGAAAAACATGGAAAACGTTTAACTACCGTTGACTAGAGTATTTTTTTCTTAATAGAATGTGTAGCTGCAAGCGTTACAACTTGGCAAAAGAAAAGCGTTTATATGTGCTGCAAAAATCTATCAACGTACTGTCATTGATATGTTACATAGCTCTATTCATTGCGATGCAAATAGTGTAAACCAAAAAAAGCGCACAAGATGTTGTTTTATTGATTGATCAGCCAAGCATTGGCCACAGGGATCGATTGGGACCGCTGGGAGTAATCAATGATTATGTCATCGGATTAACTGTGGGCAACAAAAGAAGACTACTGCGTGACAGGTTACCTGGTCGGCCCCTGCCGCCTTGTGCGTTTTAGTAGGACTCGATTATAAAGCTATTTCCTGCCTGTATTACCCCAGTTCAATGTTATGTTAAGTTTTTGAACAAAAATAAACCCAGTATCGCGGTCGGTTTCATGATAGAGGTCTCCCCTTTGATAAACTTCACTAAGTGAACATTTTCTCATTTTTGAAAGAGAATCTTCACTATATTTTTACTCAACATCAGTAAAATAATATGCAAAATTTCAAATTTGAAAAATTTATTTCTCTTGATTTGAAAGATGATTCAACACGAATGGTTTACTCTTTAACTAACTCGCCTGTAACATTTTTGTACAAGTTTTTGTAAAGTCAACCAGATACAGTGGTTTTTAGATCAACTAGTGCACATCTAATTAATATTAAAAGCCCGTTGACTGTGCATACGGGGACGTAAAAATAAGGCCTTTCTAGACCCTGCGGCCTGCCTGTACAGGATTATGCCGATCAACGTAACTCTTTCTGAGGAACACTGACCCATGCTCCATAGAGTGTTCAGGGATAGGATTCAAGGTCATTAGGGGGTCATCATTTCCGGTCTGAAAAGCCAAATATGTCATTAATTGGCAAACAATATCTGCTTCTACAGGATATGCCGATAGGCACTAAACTTGTTCAGAAGAACCACTGACCATGCTACATAATAGGGTGTTCAGAATAAGGAGTCAAAATTCTTAGAGGGTCACTTCCGGTCAAAAAATAAAACTATTTCAAAATTTCAAAATTTTTATCTCGAAATGTCAACATAGCAGAGTAACATAACCTTCAAATATGAATGTATGTTGCTGATGTATTCACTGTATTTTTTATTTTGGGGGTCAAAAGTGTCACTTACAGTCATTTCCGGTTTTGAAGCTAAATACTTCAGATTTTTATCTCCCGAACTAAGCAAAGCAGATTTTTTTATTCGCACTGGAAGAATGCATTTCGCGTTATATAAGGGTTGTTTTTTATATCGGGGTCAAGGTCAATTAGGGGGCTCAAATGGTAAAATGTTTAAACATTGGCTAAAAATAGACCAAATTGGCTATCTCTCAGCCTATAGAGCACGATAAAGCCCGTTATGGCTACAGTGATGTACCATTAATAGTAGGGTAGGTCTGTGATAGTCTTGACCCCAAAGGCTAAGTGCCAATTCAAAATTTAACAAACAAGAGCTCCGATTGAGCTGAATTTGTCAGGAATAATCCCCGTGACATCAATACAAAACATTACAGTTGAGACCGCCCATCCGTGACCTAGGGGTCACGTTATAGGGGTAAGTCACATCCCCGACATGCTTATGAATTTGATTGAAACTCCATAATAATCCTTGTAACGTTGTTAACACCAAAATACATATTCGACGAGCTGTGACTCATTGGTCAAGTTAATAGGCATTAGGCATGGGGTCAAAGTCTTCAGATGTTATGCCAGGCCGTCTTGTTCGCTATGTCTACTGCATGGACTAGTTATTATACTTTTAAAATTTATAATCAACTTGTATAACAGCATTAGCATGACATGCATTGACAAGGTGTTATTACTACCCCTCTCAATATCTACCACACTTGAAACAGACTTTATCTCATTTCTCAATTGTTTAACTTTCCCACCGATCTACCTCGGGTGTCCATACTACCTATATTGCCTCGCATACCATTGGCGATTGATCCTTGACAAAGTTCCCGACTGCGCAATGCGTATGGTCTGAACTCCGAAAGGACTTTCTAAACAACCAGTACTGTTGATTCTTTAACTCCAAATAATTTGGAATTAGACGGTTTGCTCGACTACGTGTTATTTAGTTTCTTATTTTTTCCCTCTGAAGATGTAAAAAGTCGGAGTGGCATAAAAGCCACACTTGGCAAGTTCCCGCAGCGTATTTGGCAGCAAGCAAATGATTGCAGAATATCGCAGTCACGCACAGAGTTGGGTGGTTTCTCATTTTGGCAGTACAATTCCTCTGGTCCGGCCTCTGGTTCCCATTAATTTTAGGAAAAGAATTAAGGACATGGTATATGCCTACCAGGAAATCATTACATTTCCTAAGCAGCCAGAAACAAACCTTTTGATTGGATAAAGCCTACCCATCACAGAAAATAACTTCTCAGTTCATTAACACGTTCTGGATGAGCTGACCCTTAGTACATGTGGAACTGCATTATGTTTGTGAAAATTCACAATCACCATCTTGCAACGCAAGGTTTTCTAAATCAAATTGCATGGATTCCAAAAATTCGTGGGTTGCCTTTTTTAAAATGTGTTCTTGGATGTATTCTAGGGGGCAAGGTTTCTACAGGGTCAAATATAAAAGGGGCAGCAAAACTTGTTTTGTAAACTATCACCATCCATGTTTCAGTACCTTTCAAGGATGACGAAAGGGTTATAGTTTGCCCTAACCTGTGGTATAGTACAGAGTTTCGCAAGGCAACAAGTCAAGGTCACACTGGGGGTAAAACTTCAGATTCATCGGTTTGTTTGTAAATGGTGCCAATTTTGTTAAGTCTTACCGTACAGAAGCCGAAATATACAGGTCGCGTTTTTCATGCTGATTTTGATGATAATTAAAGAGGGCAAATATGGCTGTAGTCCACAGGGTCTATGGAGCCTAGTACATATCTAAAAAGTCACTTTGAAAGTGAACACAGATCTAATACATTTTCTTATTTAGTATGACCCAATTAACGATTTAAAACCAGTTTCAACAAAATCGGATCATTCTATAAATAATGACCTTGAATTTTTTTAGCCTATTGTACCAAAACAATAGGTCGTAAATATGGCAAACTATACCATTTTAGAAACCTTATGAACAACCGAACAGATTGGTATAAATTTTAAAACAATTGAAACACTTTTATTGTTTACCCCTGTACAAATTTTCCCCCCTTATAAAACAACCCAAGAACACATTTAAAAAAATGACACCCATGATTTTCAGATTCTACATGAAATTCTGTATTAGAAAAACATTGGTGTCAAAATTGTATATGAAAAAAACTAAACCAAAACATTAATTACATTTCCCATATACTACATGGTCTTGAGAGTACCATTATGTGTACCATGCCCAGATAACACAAGCGTTGATTTAAAACATATTTCCTGTAAGTTTGATGTTTGTAATCTCGGTGTAATGGGCTGTGGTTAAAATATTTAGGATCTATTTGATCGATAAACTACCCACATTAGTGCTGCAGCACCAACCAGTTTAGGAGAGTGGTACCGGGGCCGGAATAATAACATTTGTCATCATAGCTAAAATTGACCGTAGGGATGTGGAGTTCATGAAAACGGGTGATGACAAAATTAAAAGTGGTGGCAATTTGCATACGACACCATTTTCCAAAATGGAAGCCATCTTAAATCCAAAACCACCTAAGAAGACAATTTTGGTGTAAAAATGTTTTTTCTGGGTCAAAGAGTTCAACAAAACTATTCCAAAAACTATAAAATGTTGCACGTGCTGATATTTTCCAAGATGGCGGACATTTTATTGACACAAACCTTACATTTCTTATTATATAGCCTAAGAAGATGATTGTGGTGTCAAATTAAAACTTTTCTGGGTCAAGGAGTTCAATAAAACTGTTTACAAAACTGTCAGCTGAATATAAAAGTAATGGAAGTTTTCATACGCCACTATTTTCCAAGATGGTCAACATTATAGAAGGCAAAATCCTTTAAACCTCGTGCTATACAGCACCTAGGATGACGATTTTGGTGATAAAGTGGATGTTTTAGGATTTCAACAGCAATATTCTCAAAACTGTCAGATGAGTCGTGAGTCATGTTATTCATGGACTACCAATGTGGCACCCAAATTGTGACACCTTATATGTATTCACCCGAAACATATATCTGGAATTACATGGGAATTTTGATATATAGGCCTGTATTACTTTAATAGAAACAATTATTTTTTTGGTTCAGATATGTCAAGAGTTAAATGGCCCCGAATTTCGAACAATTAAATTGTCATGGTCACGTGCACACCTATTGGTAGTCAATGTTTTGGGGTTTTCGTTCATAGGGGCCATAAAGCGCAATTAGGAAGTTCTAAGGAGGAGTTACTGAAGATTCTGTGTTGGTATTAATTATCAAGCATCTGGGTTAATATATTTTACCACTTTGCCACATTAAAGAGACATGAGGAGATTTCCAGAAAGAAGCGCCCCCAATTTTTTTCGAACCGGGTTTTTTGCATATTTGGAATGCTTTCGAATGTATTAGATCACACCTGAAGTGAATAAGCCGAATACGCCGTCTTTATGTAATAATATGATGATTTAGTACATTCTGTCGTGCACGACAGAAAGTCAAAGCACGGTGTTCTATGGGGACAATTACGATAGTCAGGCAAGTTCAAAACAAGGTTTGCGGTTTTCTTTTGTACTTGTTTGTCCAATAAAACTTCGGAACGTTCTTGATAGGTGGTCTACAATCAATCTTGTGCAATTTGAGAGAAATTTGTATCCTAAAAAATCTCCTCATGTCACTTTAAGCCTGACATTGCAGTAAGTTAAACTCTTGGGTACTTGTATTGAAAATATTGGGCTATCTTGGAAAAAAGTGACACATGCAAATAAACATCACTTTTATTATTCATCCTACAGTTTTAAGAATAGTTTTATTGAACTCCTTGACCCAGAAAACACTCATTTTGACACCAAAATCATCTTCTTAGGTTATATAATAGGAAATATACGGTTTTCTTTGACGAGATGTCGGCCATCTTGAAAAATAGCCATGTATATAAATTTCCATGACTCAGACAATTCTGGCAATGTATACTGAACCTTGACCCAGACAACATACATCGAAAACACTACGTCACCATAGTAGTGCTATTACCTTTAAAATGGGACATGTGGAAAATGTTGGTTATGCAAAGTTGCACCCCTTTAATTTTTGTCATCACATATTTTCACGAACTACAAAACCAATGATCATTTAGCTATGATGCAAATGTATTTATTCCGGCCCTGGTTGGCAGAAATCTAGGGCCCTTTTTTAACTGATGCTGCAGCACTACATTGCTGAACAGTCATAACAAGGAATTTTGTAGGCTATGGAAATATACATTATACTTGGTTATATAATCTCTCTAATATGAGAGGGGTTCCTTTGATCTCATGTTTATCCGGGGGGGGGGGGGGACTCCCATCTTCAAGGTGATTGATGTGTAGATGGTATTGAGAGTTTTTTGTGGGCCGCCAAGTGTTAAATTGACCCAAAGACACATAAAAAAAAATTATACCGTAAACCCAGAAAACCCCTACTTTTTGGGTGAAAATTTTGCAAATTTGTCACCCCAAAACCCCCTATTTTGGGGCATTTGACTGTCTCCCCCAAAGACCCCTATTTGTAATCCTCTGGTCACCGAATGCCACGGGTTTGGAAAGCGCGAGCCTACACCCATATCCATTTCATAATTAGTGGTATTACACTAACATATTAAGTACTAAATCCTCGTTAAGCGATGGTGGTCTTTGTAAAAGACTATTCTTGTTTAGAATTCTCTTCAAAGGTTTCATGATTGCGTGCTAAACCAAGAGCGACGTCAAAGGTATAGGATTTCACGGGCATGCCCCCTAATTTTAAAGTTAAAATGCTCCTTTCAAAATTCTGACAAAGATAAATTGAAAGTTTTCCATTCATATTCAATCATATTCAGAGGCGTGCCCAGAAACCATCAACCCCCACTGCCGGGGGGGGGGGAGGTAAGAGACTGGGTTTTTCACGTTTCCCCCGAAAACCCAGGGGGCTTGATTCCCAAAGCCACCCCAATGGGCACGAGTCTGATATTATAATAGTGACAGAGCAATAACTGTGTTTTTTAATTTCGATAATACATGGACTTTAGCTCAATACGTGTAATCAACACTCAATGGGTTATAACGTCAGAAGAGAGGATTCGGTGTTTGTTTTGTAAGTATTTTTGTAATAAAGCGATCACACAATATCTCTGCTATCATATTATTCTACTATTCTATAAGGATCTCCATGAGATATAATAACGTTGTACTTAATTACAACATGAAGTTATGATAGTAAAGTTTACTAACTTCATGAATTACAATACGGTTAACGCTAAAATGTTAGTGTTTTACCATGGTTTGTGTGTTTTTTTTTAAGTGTTTTTTAAAAATAAATCAGTCAATTAACAAATTATAATGTCAAAATACCATGTTTTGGTAGTAATTATCTTGTAGGTACGTGTTGAGAAAACAAACTATCTATACAAGTGGTGTGTAGAGTTTTTTCAAGCATGGCTAGTGGACAGATTTAATTTCTACGTCATTGCCGGAGTTGGTGCTGCCATTTTAGTTGTAGAGGTAGGTGATCAAAATGAATGTGCTTGTGTGTGATAGAGCGCTTTGCTTTGCAAATCTTGCCATATGATTGAATCGGATTGACAAGGGCGTGTTACGCCGGGTGTTTTTACCTTGGGTATTCATCGACGGTGTCGTAATCCTGTCAAGTTACAATACAAACGAAGCACTTCCTTCCTGTACCTCTGAAACCACACAATTAAACATCCTTTTGTCAGTCCAGACCTCTGTCACATAGTGTATTATGCACAACATTTGCTGACGCAATCCAAACTAATTAAAGGCACACAGCACTGATCAGTGATGCTAATCAGAAATCGAAAAAAAAATCCTCAAAAAGATGTTTGCATGTCTGTAACAAGCACATGTACCCTAACATCCCCTGCAAATAATAAGGCCAAAAGCAACCTATAATAAGGACAAAATCGGATATATTAATCATTACTGTCCGTACGGACACTTACTATAACTCAATTGGAGATTCATACCTTTGAACACAGGTTTGAACACTGCCATTTTCTTCCTTTTCTGTCAATTCTTTAGTTGGAAAAAGTAACTTATGATAATTCTGCAGACTTATCCTTCACTTTTAAGTTATTCCTGCAAATGTTAATATTTTTACTGTTTCGAGCTAATCACTGATAGTGTCTTTAACCATTATAATCCCTTTTTGCCCTTGAAATACGTCTGGAAATTGTAGCGGATCAACACTTCCGGTTCTTGAACAAAACAAACAAAAGCAAGTACAAGCACACATGCTCGAGTATAGGCAAGAATAATTACATCTTTCTGTACCACAATCTGAATGCAGCATTGGTTTGTCATGTAATGGGAAAAAGCTTAGTATGTTGAGAGTTTATTACTGTTACTAGGTTCAAAAAGTAGCATAAGAGATCGACATGTCACCTCATCTGATGGAGTCACAAAGGATTTTGTCATTGTGGTGCTCCTTGGAGATAATGGATTAAATATCAAACACTGCAAGGTAGAAAATGAGATGGAAGCTCACCCCAAATTCTTCAAGTTATTGTATGATTGGAGTTAAAATAACTGATTTTTTTACCATAACTGTTATCATGGTTATTCATTATATAATATGTATATAATATGATCGACCAAGGTTTATATTATTTGGTTAAGGGGTTTAAAAAACCATTAGCTTAGATCTTTAAATTCATTCTTCTTCCATCTATTCAGGTAATTATACTATTCAACTTAGCGAAATTGCTTTTTAAATATGGGCCTAATTATTCCTTTCATCTGCTCGATATTTGTCAATATATTTTGTTTTCGATAACGGCAAAAACCATCACAACCATCACCGCCTTTCCACCTTAAACCGATATCACTTCTTACATTTTCGTTTCCTTTCAGGTTGTTGGTTTTGCTTTGCTTTGACACTTACCAATGATATTGAAAGACAGAAGTCAAAGTGGTAAATGAAGCTTTCTTCATGGAAGCTACTCATATTCGGAAGAGTCTGCTGAATTTCAAAGAAAAGACTTTGCTGAATTCGGGTTGTCGAGGTCGTCTTTTTGAATACTCTCTAATAAATTATACAACTCGTATTGTTTTCACAACGCATTGAAGCAATACGTCATGTCCTGATCAGCTTACCAAGGACCAATGCTCAGTAAGACCCCTGCCTATTGGAAGCCATTCAAGGGCGCTGTGCATTTCGGATATTGTAAGAAATGAAGTGCGTGAACTTTCAGCATACTTCAATTTTTGTAAACGATTCATATAGAAGTCCGAAGTATGCAAATGTGGTATTACAATTGATTCCATCATGCGGTGTATGATGTTGTGCAGTAGCGCTTGACGGAATCAATGAAAAACCTCATTTGCGTACTTGTAGAGCAGGAGCAAGGACTTGGGTCAAACATCATCGTTCATGTCCCACTACATCTAAGCTTTGACACATTGGTAGTAGTATGGACCCTCTATATCAATGCAAGGTAGTTAGTGGTGTCAAATTGTGGTGCCACTTTTTCAATAGGGACCAATTTAAGTATACACAGGGGTCAAACTTTTATATTACTCCAATCATGTTGAAATGTATGCCATATTGTCCGTCTAGTCATAAGGATTCCAAAAATGTATAGTGTGTACCATCTATGACCATTGGTTTTCGAGTTATTGGGTGAAATGGCTAAAAGGCAAAAAAAAAAGGTCATGTCCATAACTTGTACGGGGTCAAAATCAGAAGTTGCTCCAATTTTGGTAAAAAGGAAACAAATTGTTCATCTAGCTTAATGTGTCAAAATAAGTAATAGTTTGTAGCATCTGCAATGCATAGTTATCATGTTATGTGACAAAATAGGTCATGGGGCAACATAATCCAATTGGCATTGACCTTCTTTGACCTCTATCTCGGTAAGTAAACATTTAACATAATCAAAACTATACTTTTTGGGAGTCCTCATGCATTCCTCAGGCAATAATTTGCAAGTACTTAAAATTTAATCAAAGTAACTTTCAATGTTGACCCCTGTACAAATTGAGTTTGACCTTTTTACCGTTTTAGTCATTTTTACGCTAAAACTCCAAAGCCAATAGTCGTAAGTGGTACAAACTATACATTTTGGAATCCTTATGACTAGACGGACAATATGGAAAATACCTCAAACATGTTTGGAGTAGAGTAGTTAAATTTTGACCTGTGTAACCTTAAAATGTCCCTATGAAAAAGTGACACAATTTGAGACCACTACCTTGATATGATGTAGAGGTCCATACTAACTAGTAAAGGTGTCAAACCTTAGATGTAGTCTGGCATGAACGAACTCCCGAAATAAGGACCCTTTGATAATCTGCTCCTGCTCTATTGGGACTTGTATGAAACGTTTTCCAACATTTTGCTTCAATACACTCTAAATACTGCCTATTCAAAATTTCAAGTCCGAGGGGCATAGGCCATGGGGTTAGAGGGGAAAAGATGTTTGGATAAGGACCAAGGGCGCATCCCTGGGAAGTACATAATTCTTCCGAATATGTATGTTCTCACGTCTAGTATGTGCACATTTTCATGAAAATGAATTTAATGTCATCTTAATTTTCCCTGAATATCATTTAGTGGCCAAAGGGTGTACACCAGATTCATCTGACTCCAGAACATGATGGCGCTATTGATATGTAAATCCGTCTGGTATACAGAGGACAAAGCACTTCAGATTCCATTTTTATCTGGAACTGCAGAGCCATTGTTATCCATGAAGTTGAAAAGATTTCAGGTGGTATCACCACCACCCCGATTTATATTAAGCTATTTTCTTTATGATGTGGAACACAAAATACCTGTCCTATTTCATGAATAAATAAACCTTGAGCTTCTACTGTGACGGTATATTTCATAATTTATTCGAAAAGGAAACGAAGGTGAACAAAAGTCGTGAAAGAAATGTTTGGCCTACTGTGACCTAATATCTTTGTGCAGAACCAAACGTAAAACTTGCCGGTGACCCTCATTTTTTATTCAATTACCGCGGTACTAGCAGAAATCGAAGTTCAGGTTGCTGGATACCTTTCACTCTGTTTCGAAAACTGGTAAATGGAATGAAAGATCTATCTCGATTCATCTGATATTGTGACCACCGTCCATCGTGCGGAGGTGAAAAATTCAATGAGGCGGAGGGACATCTGTAATCATGTTATGTGAGGAATGTTAAGGCATGAAATACACTTTGGGCGTTCCTACATGAAGAAAATTGGATTACGTGGCGGTGAGTGAGTCAAATGACGGAGGTCCTCCAAGATAATCCGGGGTGGCACGTCATTTGAATTTTTCATTTTTTCTCTCCGACTTAATTGAACAGGTCCAAAACTCCAGGGGGAGAACGTATCAACGCGAATCGACTATAACAATAAAGTTATGGATATTGGTTCTGCATCAAGCTGTTAGGTCCAATCTTGCCAAGCAACATTTTTTGACTTTTGTTCATCTTCGTTGTTTTTTGAAAAATGATGAAATTTACGGTTAAATTACTCACGTAGAAAAGATTGTGAATGGGCTCAATCTAAATCGGCGGCGATAACACCCGAAAGCTTTTCACCTAATGACAAAATGGCTCTGGATTCCAGATAAACAAAAGTGTTTTGTACCCTGTGTACGGGCGGGATTTACTTATAGATAGAACCATTATTTTCTGGAGTTCAATGATATTCAGGAAAAATGATGAGGAAGTAGTCATTTTCAAGAAAATGTGCACATACTGGACGTGAGAACATGCCATAAGAACTGAGTTTTATATACTAACAAAATAGAAATCTTGTCAAGTTATCACCAAAGGTCAAATGGAAAATTCAAATGTCCCCAACAACAAAATATGTTGAAAATAATCGTTGGGGGGACAGCTTTTTTTTCTTTTGACCTGTGACAATTTTGACAAAAATTTCTTAAGTTCTCAGTACAAGATACCGTGTGGTTGAACAGGCAGATTTATAGTGATGGTTTTAAAGATCGATATTATTTGAAAGTTATGCTGTTATTAAAACATAACTTTGTTTAAACATTTTACGTTGGGATCAGATACGATAAAATTTATTTTTGTAGTAAAATAGAGCAAAAATTTTAATTTAAAATTTTTAAATGTAAATATGTACATTATTCGGTGGTAAAAATTAATAAAACCACACATAACTGTAATATAATTCTTACTTTTGAAACATTTTGTGCTTACGACTTTCCAATGAAATTGCTTGCTGCTATGTTGAGAGAGATATAAACCATGAATTTTGATCGATTAAACGGGGGATGCCCGATTGTAAGGATATGAAAGTTTTCATTTGATAGATTGGCCTTCACCAAAAAACCCCACCGGTAAAGTTTCGCGCCGATATGTTCAATGCGTTGTCATGTGAGAGCAGAAACGTGGGATTTCGTAAGCCCATAGAGTACGGTGAAAATTAATATTGGTCGACCAAATTGGGGTACATTTTCACTCATTACTTCCAAACCAAACATCCTTGGCCCTAAGATTTCACAGGGTAAATGAGAAAACTATTAGCTTGCTTCTGATACCAAAATGTTGACCCCTTCCGGTAAAAAATCTGGTTCTGGGGACTGGATTTAGCGATCGGCCAGGACCTTTAAATACAAGCTCAAATAAGTTATCTAATTAGCAGAAATAAGAAGTTGTATGTGTGGCAGGAATCCGGATTGAGCAAAGGACGTATTGACACGTGACTTATTGTAGCAGGTGTGCGATGGACTATCTCTACTGGAAAAAGTTTGATTTTCTTTCTGCCAACTGTATTGGTCTTAAAGGTGTCAACGAGGAGTTCCACATATCAGGTGACCCTAAAAAAATTGAAACGTACTGATTTTGCCCTGAGTAAAGCTTTCCCTAAGAAATAAACCCATCGACAAGGATTATGCTGAGAAATGTATCGTTGGTACAAAAATGTGAAATTTCTAATTCGTATAGGAGCAAATACGAAATTCAGTATGTTTCTATTGAATATAATCCAAATCAGAATAGCCCTGTTTCTCTATGTTAAGTCATTCTGTAACAAAATTACAGGTGAGAAATCTATGCGTGATAGTCTACATGAATTACATATGACACAATATTTGTTGGTGCCTCAATCTCTCGTTGCACCTTAAAGTGTATGGGACTGCACAGACAATTAACATTTCTAACATCGTACTAAACACGGATACCATATAACTAAGATCCTGTTCAAAAAACCTCAATCTGTAGTGAGGTTATTGAAACACATCTTTAGCAGGTTATGGATCACGTGAGTGTAACAACGTGCTACTAGATGCCCAGCATGGCTTTCGCCCAGGACGATCGCTCTGAAGCAAATGAATCATCAAGCACAACAGATCAAAGAGGTGCCAATGCAACGCAAGAAAAGAGCTGGTTGATGCCTGTGTATTCGGACTTTTCAAAGGCATTGACCGTGTTCCACACCGAAGGTTGAAGCTGAAACTACAACACTATGGATTAAAATGGTTCTTCCCTCCTTGTCGGTACACATCCCATATAGAAGTCCAGGATGTATGCCAAACCGCCTGTGGTGGCCAATCATCTGAATTCAAAAGGCACCATCCTGAGCCCCTATCTTTTTAACCTCAGCATGACCTTCTATGGCATTCCTCAAATCTCCGCCTGTTTGCAGATGATGCACAATAAAAAGTGCCAAGACGCTGGAAACTACAAGACGGATCGTGCTACATCAATGGTCCCAAAACTTGCAAACGCAATTCAACACTGACAGGTGCTACATCATGCGTTTTACACTCCGTCACAATGTCACCTTTGCTGAATATCACTTGGGAGGTAGATAACTTTCAACTGTCTCGGAGTATCCATATCTTGGGCTTACCTTTTCCAATGAGTGAATGACATGTGCTAGCAAACTCATATCAGCAACATAACAATACGTGCCAACAGGATGCTTGGATTGATCACATGCAATCTGCGTTATTGCTCCACCAAAATCCACCAACAAGCCTACATTTCTCTGGTAAAGCGACATGTTGAGTACTGCAGTCTTGTATGGAACCCCAACACCCGTCCCTACACTGACAAATACACCACCAGGATTGAATCCATCCAACGAAAAGCTGCTAGATTTGTACTCCTGCAGTACCAGCACACAGCGTTACAGAGATGTTGAACATCTTTGAATGGCAAACCTTAGAGGAGAGACATCAATATGATCGCCTGGTACTCCTCTACAAGATGCAGAACCACCTCAATGCTGTGAATCCAGACCTCTACCTAACCCTAACTATACCAAAACAATACCAGAGTATATCATCCTAACAAATGCGAAATTGTTCCTTCAAGAATCAAGCTCTATATGGCAACTCTTCATTCCCCGCATAGTAACGTGGTGGGATGCCCTCACTGTCGACATACTTGTCTCCCCATCAGAGGAGATCTTCAGAGAGGCAGTTGCTGGAGTCATCTAGTTAGTTGGTTTATATATTTTCCTCGCACCTTGTAAGCTCTTGTAATTACGCACCTTCACCTTGCACATGGGCTCATGGTCAAAGTATGTCCCTTGTTCTACATCCAACCAGTTGGATCCTGCCAAGTACAGATGTAGAACATATCCCCCAACCCAACAATTAGTGACAATGCAACTGGTTTCTTAGTACCTGTATGTGACCCGATGACTGACTTCTCACCAACGCGGCCATGGCGACTTCCAACATGGATTCCGTAATAGATTTTTATGTAACAGGCGATATGAGCTGTTTTTCTTCCGTGAACTATCACGGCGATTAGATAGAGGTATTAGATAAGAAAGCTTAATTCTTGTAAATTTGTAAAATATTGGTTTCTATTATGCTGTTTTCAATAATCAGCCAATACAGTTTACCATAATTAATTTAGTAAATATTTATATAGATTGTTTACATGTTTTTTCTTCTTGTTTTATCAATTAAGGCACTTATAAGCGGTTGTTATCGTGTAAAGGTCACACATTTACGTGTTGTCCTGGCATGCACAGCACGCCCATTGTTCAAATTTAACGGTCAAAAGGAATTTGAGCCAACGCGCCCTCGCCAAATCGTCACGGCGCTAGGGGTTCACAGTTTTTCGACGGTAACAGGACCAGTGGCGGTAGACGTTTCATAAACGTCAATTGAGCAAATGAGGTATTGCTATTCCTTCCGTCAATCGCCACTGCACAACGCCATACAGCGGCCTTGCGGAATCAATTTGTAATCCTCATTTGCATCAATGAGACTTCTATATGAAAAGCGGACCATAGTGGCTACACGTACACAACAACCGTACAGATTTTCTCACCCGTCAAATAGTTTTGATTTGGGATTTTTTGTACCTGGATATGGCGCCAAATACTTGGCCTATCGTAACTATTTACCGCACCAAAATATTCCTAACTAACTTGTCTAGTTACTGACTAGTTTATAAATAGGTTTATATTTTGGGGAAAAGACGAAAAAAACGTGAAAAAAACGCTTAAACGGAATTGTGGCGGTGTGTCCCAGTACAGTTTCTCTGGGGCGTAAATGGTTTAGGTGTGAATCCATATATTTCTGAGACTTCGCGGACGGTTGAAACTGAACCGCAATTTCTTAGACCTTTTTTTGATAAGTATAAAACCCAATCCCATTTCGCACATTTCCAACACTCACTGCATCCCGAGCTGGGGTGTATCCTGCTTGAATCACCCAAAATGTGGATTAATTGTAGCTTTTGTAATTATCGTAATCAGCGTGGTAACAGACCGTTACAAAAGATTTGGGTAGGTTTTTGGGTTGGAGGCCCCCCCCGTAATGGGGGATCAATTCTGACCATCATTTGGCTGGTCGGAATTTGTCTATTCTTTCTCCAGGCCGTTTTTCGAACAATAAATTAATTTATTGTGCGGTAATAAAAAAAATACTTAGCTGTTTATTTCTTATAAAGATTGTCTCTTGGTTAGTAACCCCTGGATAACTTGGAGTGCCTGCAATATTAACTGGACATATGTTATTTGCTCTTTTTAGTCCTGAGTAAGCCCAATGACTTGGCAAAAGAGTGCACCAAATGTTTTGGGTTCTGGGCAGTGGCGTACCCAGAGGGGGCATCTCCCCCGGTGGGGAATCTTGATTTAAGGTGGGTCATTGGTCAAGAAAGGAAAAGCAATATTTTTGCCAACTGTGTACCAATATCCCCCCTAAATCCTAGTTCCCATGGGGAGAAATCCTTGACACCACAATGACATATTGTTTAAAATTCACTTTTGAAGATATTGGCAATTTAGGTCTAGAAACACTGTTTTTTTAAGTTTTTAGATTTTTAGAAATGCCCGCTTGCTGTATTATCAATTAGAAAGTGCTTGAATTTTCACAGATAATTGTAGAAGTTAGAGATCAAAAGCTCATTACTTTTTGAGAAATGAACTTTTAAAGTAGAAAAAATAAATATTGCAGCTTGAGAAAACATAAAATACATAATATCATAGGAATTTTCCTTTGCTTAGTGACATTTTTCGATCATAACTTTTGAACGGAAACTCCATTGGATGTTAAACAAAAAAGCAATAGAAAGGTATTTGTTCGCTCATTTTAATTTGTAAAATTTTATTTTTTTTTAGCCATCCCAATGGGTAATTCCCCACCTTAATGACATTATGACATGTAAGATCAGCAAGGACATTCAGTGTATCATTATTGAATTGTAACTGTTGTTTTGGCATCCAAATTCTTGAACAAATCAATTTGATTAAAATTTAAAAAACAGTGTTAATTATGGTACCATTCGATTCACTTGTGCAAAAGGCTCATTTGTTTGTTGTTTAAGGATATTCTGTCCTTGACTCCAAGAGAACCGCGATCCGATCATAGACAGGAGTTGCTGATATTATCGACTGCATTAGGATTGCCAAACATAGATGGCAGGCCATGTTGCTAGACAGCAGGATAACAGGTGGACTAACAGAGTGGACCCCCAGAGACTTGACTCATAAAGCCCGGACGTCCAAAAACAGATGGAGAGACGAAACTGACAACTTGGACCAGAATGGCCAAGATAGAGATTTGTGGAACTTCTAGGGATGGGTTCCACTCCCTCGTGCGTGATCTACTAAGCCTGGATGTGGATATGGATGGACCTCCACGAGACGTAACAATATCTACATTTGACCTTCACGAAGGGATTTTTAATCAGAATATCCATCCGTACTTTCTGACTCCCTTTGGCTACTTTAATATACTTTCGGTTCAGAATTACAGAACAGCAGTCCATCTATTAGACATTTCAACGTCTAATACATACGATTCTAACCATCATGAATTCACTTGTGCATGTCGATTTCATTTGTATATCCCTTACCTTAATAAATGCCATTTTTTGGCAACTTTTCAAAAATTACGGCGCGGACCCCTGCCCTGTGTTTGAAAGTGCTCCTAGATCTAACATCAGAAATACTGCTACTCTTTTTTGCAGCGATCGCCAGGTTGCTAGTCGCCCATCTATGGATGCAAGTAGCAATACCTGGTAAGAACACGTGCATCACTTTGTGTTTAGCAAATTTCAAGGCTCCAGTCACCCACCTTCACTAATTTTGTCAATCTGCATATTCCCAAAATTAAAAGGCATTGGTAAAATTGAGATTTGATTATTTTTGGTTTAAAAGTTTTTGGCAAAAGCCATCTGCTCTTTACTTTCTGGGGTGGAGACCTTGCTTATAGGCTGAAGGGTACTAAAATGTATAATTGAGTAACATTTGCATACCTGCCATCATTGAGAACCCAAAAATCAGAATGCATGTGTTGCAAACACCTCATCACAAAAGCCGTTATGGGTGGTGTCTATTTGTGATCCACTTTAAGACCTCTAGTGGAGTACACAAGGGCATAGTCTCCTGAAGTTACTGGGTTTCTGTGTATTCTAAGCTGCAGGAAGAGCTTCAGGAGCCCCAAAAATATTTCAGGACTTTTCTGGCAAATTATTTAAAGATTCGTTTTAAATTTTAGAAATAGGGATATATCCCTATTTTTTGCAATTTTGAAAGTTCAAAATAGGATCATTCCTAAAAAACAGGGAAGGTTGGCAGGTATGCATTTGTGTGGTCTTGAAATGCAAAATATTTATGTGGTCGGTACCAATTGCAACAGACCACTGCCCAGCACTGAGGTACCCATCTTTCCTGTGTTTAAAAACAAAGTATTAAAAGCTTATGAAGTTATAGAAATTTTAAAGCATCCTAAATCATTTCATTTGTTTGCTACAAGTCTTCCCACCACCCAGAGCACATACTCCCCGAATCCTGATGGCCTTGCCTTTAAACAAATTGCTGTCAAATGTTGACTCCACCCATCCTGACCATATTTTTGTTACCAATTTGACCTTGAAGTCACTAATTTCTTTGGCATCAAATGCCATCTCAACCAACTTTCGTATCACAGATTTCTCTCCAAATGCCCTTATCACATCAAGTGAGTGAGTGAGTATTAAAATTTAACGACAACTCAACACATTTATGTCATATCGTGTCATTAAGATAAAAAAACATCTAACCTTTTAAATTCAAAACCTTTATGAAACATACACCATAGTAAATTCTAATCACAACATTTTTGAAAAGTTAACAATATTTAAACATATCAGCTGCCTTTAGGAAATTTATCACCTGAAGAGGCCTAATATCTTGAATTGATGTTTTCAAATCTGGGACGCTATAATATTTTCTACGAATAAGCGCATAATCAACACACTCAAGTAATACATGTTTCACAGAAAGAGCACAATCACAAGAATACACCGAGGGACTGGCTCACCTCTAAGCAAATAACTATGGGTCATATAAGTATGACCAATTTTACATCGCGCTAATACAATCTCGTCCCTTCGTCCAATCAAACCTGAACTGCCAGCAGCTCCAACAGTTGGTTGAAAAGCATGCATTTTATTATTAGGAAATGACCTATCACCTCAAAACACCCAAGATGGGGGCTCAAGGTTGTAATGACTTATGCTCATACAGAAGGTGCATGCCATAATGCTCTTTCAAACAGCAAATTAATTTTGCCTACCTTATGTACCATTTAGTGATAGAGCAATTACAGATATTAATTTTCTCATTTGCATGTATAATCTAATATTGAGTAACCTGGCAAAGTAAATGCCTCCAGCAAAATCTGAGGCCTCTTGCCTACAGAACAAATCAAGAAATTAAATCTCTAAATATGTTTAAAGACTTACCTTCACTGCCACTGGTGTCTGAGCATGCCAGGGTTTTGGTTGTTTGTGTGAACAGACATGGGGGTAAGCAGGCAGTGTTGCCAGATACAGTGTTAGCTAAACACTACCATTAGGGAGACTGGATTGGAGAGGTATAATTCTACGACAGATTGAGTGTTCTCCACGGACAGAAGACAGCAGGGATTAAAAGTGTACAAAGTTTGTCTTTTTTTTCAATGAAAGTGTTGATGGCCAAAGGAGGCCCAAAGGCTACGAATCTACAATTTCTGGTCCAAAAGCATCTGCAGTTTTTAGCTCTCTAGTCGCACAGCATCAACTGTGATCCAGAGAGTGAGAGAAGAGCAGCAAAACAACTGCACACATATAATAATACTCTTATACAGGTAGATGTAATGTATTGAAGTTATGGTCTGGGTTGGGTTTTGCACAGTTTTAGAGATGGATAGACTTAAGTTTCAGAAAGTGGCAGATTTTATTATCCCATACTGCAAGACAATACTAGCTATAGATATCAACATCCCTGTGCACCAGCCACTCTGGGAATCCTGTTATACCGAAGATGACCAAGAAGCATTTTTGCAATCTAAATGCAATGAAAACTCTCGAAACTGGTATATAACTTTTACCAACCCATCCTTTGTAGCTTAAACAAGAGTGCTGTACCAGTAACACAAAGGTTACTGTGGTTCTAATCTGGCCTGGCGCACATCTTTTTTTTTCCCCCAGAGTTCCTCTGGGGGAAAAAAATGTAAATTGTAATCAATCTCTTGCAGGACTAAAACCAAAACCAAGTATTTGACCATGATTATGGTACCCATTTTCCCTGCTGATCATGCCAATAATCTAACGACCACTGCAAATACATACACAAGACACACTAAGTTGACAATGTTTCCCATTGGAAAGTGAGCTTTTTTTTATTATTTCATTTTTGAACACTGACTTGTTAAACCATGTGTGAAAACTTGGCAGAAAGAATGAAAGAATACATTCTTTGAATCTGCAAACTGTGGCACTGGCCATGGGTGAATTGAAATTATGGTAGAAACACCACTAATTGATTGTTTTCCCCTTCAGACAAAATAATTAATGTTAGGTTTACAAGTCCCATGTTGGCACTTTAATACTGACAATTCAAATTTCATTATCAGCCATTGACTGTATACTATTTTTACACATTTTTATTTTGCATAAACAGGGTTATCCCAAAATGTGTTGGGTGCAAAATTCTCCCGTAAAACCAATTAGGAAAATACCCTGTTTTACAGGCTTCAATACAAATCTATTGGTTTTGCTCAGCCAGGTGGATTTTTTTAACCCAAAAGGTGAAATTTGATGCAATTTGTCTTTTTTCCAAAATACACCCAATTTGCATTGACTTCTTTAAAACACATTTTTCTAAAAAAAAAAAATATTGAGATGCAAGAAATATGGATCTGTCAAGCCTGTAAAACCAGATATTTCCCCCGTTCACGACCCAATGCAGTGGTGTGTAAAATTTGACGACTCAATTTCTTTCGAGAAAGAGCCGACTTTGTTTTACCTCTATTGCCCCTGGTATGCCAGAAGATTTTTCATTTACCACCTCTTTTGTTTCAATGAATACTACATTACTAGGATGACTTGAAACATTCTAGAATTTGTTGTTGAGAGATTGCAGTAAATACATCAATGCCACATTTAAAAGCTTTTCAAGTCGATTTAGTAAATTGAAAGTCTGCACATTCTGGGCTAAAATGCATCCCATCAAATAAAATAAGGATTTATTTTTTTAATAATAGCTTAACTAGCAATGAAGTACTGGGGTGATAAAGCAGTAACTTTGTTCTTATGCTTGTAAATTATCATTTTAGTGCTAACAGTTGTATTACAATTACATTTAAAATAGCAAAAGCATTATCTACTGTACAGCTCGCCAGTTTTAAGTCTACAACTTGCATGACAATTATGTTAAGATGGGATATTGCAACAGACACATGTATAATAACAATTCCGACATTTACATTGCTGTTTGTGCTAAGGGAATGATTTGAATTGCATCCCACAGTTGAGATGTGCAAAGATTTGCCTATTTTTAGGAGGGTTCCTATAATTAAATGGTGTATATACATACATACATACATACATCACAGCATCTGGTTTTGACAAAGATATGGTTAAGCAAAGTTAGAGGCGTTCTATCGAATTGCTCAATTCACAGCACCAAGTATACATAGAATAATGCATTACAAAATAATTGCAATGTAATGAACCTCAGTTTCTGACATTCTAACAGTGTACTCTTACAGCTTTCAAAACAAGCATTGTGTTTGGTCACACCATTTTGGGTCACACCATTGGGGTCACACCATTTAGGGTCACACCATGGGGTCACACCATTGAGGTCACACGATTGGGGGGTCACACCATTGGGGTCACACCATTGGAGTCACACTATTGAGGGTCACACCATTGGGTTCCCCAATAGGTCTTTGCACAGTTTCACCATTTGTGGAGAGAACCTCAAACTGACAGCAATATGAATGGGAGCAATACACAACAGTTCGATCAGGTTTTGATTCTCTACACAAAACCAATGACCTTACAAGAGGTGAATGCATTGTTATGTACCACCCTCACTTGTTCCCATGCCAGTTAAGGCTCTACCTACAAATGGCGAACCGTCCAAAGGGTGAACTGACAATTCAGGTTCAAGTATGACTTTGTCATTTCACAAGTATGATGCCATCATAATTTCTACTGTAGTCCAAGCTTTGTTCATTAGACTATACAGTATGTAATAACATCATCGCCGTGTCATCACACACATACACGTCAACCTCGAATCGTCACACTATGAGCTAGTAAAATCTCAATTCCCTTGGCACAGTTCAGTAGCCTTTATTCACCAATGTATTTAGAAAATACACCCCCTGGTTTTTGGGCATGATATATGATACCCAGATTACACAAGGTCAGTTCATGTCAATGTATGTACAAGTACAACCCAATGAACTGTGTCCTTGGTGGATGAGCGTATTGTAACTCATAGTGTCAGTTTGAAAAACCGTTGATGTACATAGAAAGTGCAAAAATCTTGCTTCCCAAAAGAGAACCACTTTTATAATTTCATCATCTTCATCTTTAGTGGTGCAAAGCAAAAGTCAATAGCTGGACATATAGACCAGTTAACATCCTATGTCACTTCTTTTGTTGTCTGCAAATCCATGACTGCGAATCGTTATGGCCCATAGTATTAAAACTCTAACAGGTACAATTGCCCAGTGTGTAACAGTCAGGCCGACCTATTTCAAGACACCAGGCCCTAACATGTTTACAAGCATTGCTGTTAACTGGTCTATAGCTGGACATATAGATATTAATCATCCTAACTGTTCCCCCATTCTTCCACAATTAGGAAAGATCAGGATTTCCATTCAGTGCCATAGACTTTCAACCATTAATGGGGGTGTTTCCATAAGGTGACACCCTTTTCTGACATACTTTTCTGACACCCTATGAATTTGGAAACCTTAACAGAATAAACCACATAAACCGTGTGGTTTATTCCGTTAAGGTCCATTAAGGTTTCCAAATTCATAGGGTGTCAGAAAAAGTATGTCAGAAAAGGGTGTCACCTTATGGAAACACCCCATTAATGGTGTAGGTGCATCACTGAAGGTGTAGATGGTGAAGTGGTTCATTTCAAGTATGTTCCACTTGAGAACCAATACCTAATTATGGAACATAATAGAAATGACCGTGAAGGGAATTCAGGGTCTGGATGTTGCATCATGATTCACAGTGGGAACAACCCAAAAAAGACGTTTTCTGATCAAACTAAACATTTACAATACTGACTGACAATGTTAAAGTGATTTGGATATTCGTATTTCTTCAATCATATGAACAAAGCAAATATTTAAAAACAAAAATAAAACATCTACAACATCAGCAGGAACACAACGACTCAAACGGAGATTAAATAATTTATTCTGGTGTATATTGACATCTAAGTAAAGAACATTGCTTTAAAATACCTGCCCAGTAGGTCTCATACTGGTTTTGAATTCCCAAGTTATCAGCCCTGTATCTAACACAAGGTTGACATTACTACATAGCCCAGAATGTGCATCTTACTATTTCTATTACAAATCATAAGTTTGTTTATCAAATATAAACAAACCTGTCTATTTTAAAAGTAGTATATATAATCAAAAGGAAAAAGAAAATCATACGGATTTCAAATCTTAAAATTTTTAACAATCCCACTATATGAACAAGTATATATAATCCTACAGCCAGGGGAACAGGAACTTCTTCCCCCGCAGTCTTTAAGTTTATCTCTCGCTCTCGCATAAACACAGTGCATGTGTGGTAGCATAGGACTATTAACAAGTCAAAACACTATGAAGGATAATGTTCAAGTAGAGGAGGCATTTTGTTAAAGATCTGGTACATCATACTCGTGTACCCTGTTCAAAAAACATGAAAAACTGTGCAGTGAAGTTTCACAACAATTACAAGACCACAATCCGCCAAAAATGTTGAAAGATTTTTTATAACGACTTTTAAAAGCCGCCGACCTAGTTTTTTTTTAATATATTTTTTTCTTCAGTAATTCATCTGACACATAAATCTACGGACAGCAAATATAAAAAAATAATAAAAAAGAAAAACCAAAGAAAAAAAATCTTCAGTTTTTGTAACTTTTTTGGTTTAAATATGCAATAATAACATCACCACGACTGCTAGAACATGTTAAGATATGTACCCTCAGTTTTAACTGTACACCTTTTTGCAAAAAGAAAGAAAAATATAATTATTAAGAACGCAACTGGACTGTTTACAAAGACGAGGTATCACAAGATTAACATACATGATCACATATACGTCTGCACTTTACACTAGTCAATAACTACAGTTTTGGAGCAAATATTGTTTTTAAGCTTTTCGTAAAAAGATTGAAAGAGTTCCAGAAAGTTCTTCCACATCACTAAATCTGAAGTAGCTACATCCACCAAAAAAAGAAAAGGTTCTTTTTCCACCCCGCACCACACCACCCAGCCCCACACCACACCACCCCACCCCGCCCCGCCCTCTTCTGCCTGGTAACATGTCATACAGTAAAGCATTATCAAATTCAGGCAGAGAATATGAACATTAGAATTATTAAAATTTGTTAACTATTATATATTTGTTAAGAAGTTGTAGAATTCAATTCAAAACAGTGAACGCTATGTGTATGAGTTAATCATCCGTTTCCCAGTCGTGGTTCAAAATTTACCTTTTCTTACCACCGACTATTAGGCTGATCAATCGCAACCAAGGTTGGCGGTTTTGTTCTCGGCTAATGAATCAACTTTCTTGTCCTTGTTGATTGAACTATAAGACCACACCAATTTTTGCTCGGAGTTGGTTTCTTAAGGGTACAAAAATGGGGTGACAGTGAATGTGTGGATCATTTATTTCTTTAAATCCAAACAGCTATCAAAATTTCAAAATGCCAAAGGCACCACTTATAGCAGGATTAATTTCAGATTTCCAAAAAAAAGACCATACCAACCGTAAATATATATTTCCCATTTAATTTTGTTTTCCTTTCAGCAAGCCATGACAGACGTGATTTAACACACACAAATCCATTCACTATTTCAGTATGCGCTCAACAACTCCTTAAGAAAAAATTCTTTGATATAATATATACCTCAAAATGCAATTACCCAATGCTTATAGACACATACATATTCACAAAACCTGTACAGTACTTTTAGAACGAGTAGCTCTTATTAACATTTGAAATCTCTAAGATGTAAAGCATGCTCTAAACTGGATCTGTAGATATACTTCTTGCTAAATAGTAAATTTGTTTTTTTTTTCTTGAAAAAACCCACACAAATATAAACAAACAAACCAGGAAATCTCTTTTTTCATATTTTTTTGGTTGCCAATTTCATCCCCACTTTTTTGAAAAGTAAGAAAATAAGAGAAACTAGCAGAAACGGAACACTTTTTATTAAAAAAAATGATTTTGTACTCTACATCTCTACCCGATTTTCTACATAATGTTGTAGCGCATTATTACTATCGTACAGTACTACCTACCCAAAACTTAATTGCCTCCCCCCTTACAAGCCCCATTTTCAGAATGCTTTGATATAAAATCACCACAAACTACCTCATTTCCATAGCAAAGGTGTAAGAACTTGTACACACAAGGAACAGAACAGACCACAGCATAAGTATGACATGTGTAAAACGCCATGAGGTCAACCGCTCACGTACATGTATAATGGTCATACAACTTTGACTTGGAAATGATTACCCAAAAAGGCAAAAATAATGGTAGTTTGCAGTGAAATGGCATAATTTTAAAAACCATGCATTTATATATCTTAATTCCTCTTCATAATAACTTTAGCTATCATGAAGAGGGTGGTTAAAATTTCATGTCATGGATGACTGATGATATTAAGAATAATAATAATAATAATAATATGTAATGGGTTAAAGGGTACGCCAATTGTTTTTGGCACTGTACAAGACTGGAAAATGAGAGAAGATGAAAAAAAAATCTATTTGTACACCAATAGCTTGAAGTGACAATTCAAATTTACACAAAGAGTCACCTCAGGCAAAAAACACACCTACATTTTCAACAAACTTTCCATATGCTACAGCAAGTTCAAAGGAACTAACAATTGTATCTTTTGTTGATGCCATGGGGTTCCCATTTAAATACTACGCGCCATAATTTACACATACTAAGTGGAGTAAACCGCCAACCCGCTTTGTTTGGTATTTACATCCTTGGTTCATAGGTGCATTGCGGACCAAGTACATTCTGGGTGAAAAGGCCAACACGAATATACACGATACAAAATTACACATGGTGGAAAGTTAGACATCAAAACAGGTTTAGCTCTCCCAAAACAGAAAATAAATGATGTGTGAGCACCATCGTTTCACTAAGTGTGGTACAACCGAACTGGAGTATAAATAGACACATAACAAATACCAGCTAAAAAAATCAATGGCATGGAAGCACACAAGCTACACACTGACATCATGAGTGCGCCACCATCTGGACTTCTTTTTTTCTGTATAGAGCCACACTTCTTCCAAGGGGTACTTAAAAAAGTAATATGTGATCACATACATAAATATACAAATCACAAGATCTTGACAATTACAAATTACACTAGGTACACAGAGTCAGTAACAGCACAAGGCTTATTTTCCCCACTGTTGCTGTCTGGATTTATTTACTTGTACCTTTTGGGTACCGACTTAAAACCCATAGCTGGCTTATCAAAATCTTGAACATCTTTAACTGTACAATTTGAGTCTAAACACTTATTTGTCAAGGGTTACGTTCACATGACCATTGGGGTCATTATACAGGGTTGAATTATATTATTTTACACACATTAAGAGTACCAGATAGGTCTTGGATAAGGAGCATCTTCAAGCTTCTTCCAGAAGTTGACCACCCCTAGTAGGAGGTTGGATGTCATTCTCTTCACAAGTTGCAGGAGACAGCTGAACTTCTTCAGATTCACTACCATGTAGTTGGCTGTGGCTGGATGCAACTACTATAGTTTTACATATCCCTTTGGATAATTACAAAGCACTTTTTAGAATCTTAATCCTTACGTACACTTAAGAGAGTCAAAATGTATTCACTATCATTCAACTCAGGGCCAGGGCAGTTAGATCACCTTGAAAAGGTGTCAAGAGTCCACAATGCACCTATGACACACAGTTCCCAACAGCTTTCACAATTGATATTAACATCCTCTCTGTTCCTCCAACTAAGTGCAGTTAAGAATTATGGGTAGCTATTAGTACTTCTTGGATTAACAGGTAGAAAAACAATCATTTTTAGGATACTAACATGGAAGGTACATTTACGTTGGGAGTTTTCGGCCATTCAGTGTTGTACAATTGAGATGACCAAGAGCAATACAGATCTTCATGGAATAGAAAGCCCAAAAGATTTACTTCTGTTTGTCCAACCTCCGTTAGTCCAATCAAATTTCCATTATGTTTGTTCTACCTTAACCTCAACTAGAAGTTTAACTTCTTTACGACACTTTCAGCTTACTGGATTGTTACACTGTAAGTCCAGTGTGAGGGTGTCGCCCAACATCTGCACTGCAACACAAGCACAATAACTTCAGCATGTTTGCTACAACCCTTCACGACCAAAACCTTGGCCAACTTGATTTGTGTTCGTATTTCGGAAAGATGTTCCAGCAATAGAGAACAGACAACCAACTTTACTCTGGTAGTATGCATAAGGGAATCCTATTCAAGGGCATGTGAGAGAAGAGGGAGCAACGTAACTTTCTAATTTCACTACAAAATAATACGACAATTTCACCAAATCATTTGTGTTAAGTTTCTGAAAAGAAAGAACATACAGAAACTTGATACACGTAATCCTAATCCAAACCATTAGATCCCCTTGCTATCTTCACAGACCATCTAACACTAATTAGATAAAACCAAACTTCAGGTCTTCTATCGATTGCACAATACAGAGCCCATGCATCAACATTGCAGGTTTTGTTTTTTATAAAAAGCTCATTTACATACAAGGCATTGAATGGCCAAGAAAATGAGACCGATCAACAATCTAGAACATCAGAAATACTTGTGTGTATACACACACGTTACTTTGTTAGCCCGTCATGACATCAACAAGAACACATCATACCCTTACAAAAAAAGTGGGATTAAAAAAGAAGGGGGAATCCACCTATTTTCAAAGGCTGCAGCCAAATAACATGAGGAGAGAATTGGAGAGAGAGAATAAGAGAATTTAAATTCTGTACAAAATACATGACACCGTATAATATGGCTGATAGTCACCCGTAAAGAAATCATCTTTTTGTGCTCAGAGATGATATAGCTTCCTTGAGGCAATGTCCGTATGATACTACTGGACACAGGGCTCCTTTTTTTCTGCATCTTGCAATGAGTTCGCCTCAGCAAGTTTCCTTGTGCACTTTTCTGCTATTTCCAAGGAAAAATATACATTGAATGAATGCTTCTATACAGTGCATACATTGAGTTGTGATTTATTATGGACCACCCTAGTGCCTATCACAATTTGCCCTAGCTTCCTCATTTCTCTGGCATTTCCAAATCTAAAAATGTCTGCAGTTGCACCAACCACAGGGGAGATTGCGGCCACACAAGAGCTTTCATAGAATGCCAACCAGCCGGCTGGCTGGCCTTCAGGTCATAGGTCACAGGTCATAGGTCACACTTGTTACTTGATAAGCCCAGCCCTCATGAGGTGATTACTAAACAGGTGAGGTGAGGAAAGAAAGAGGTGGGCCCCTATGACGACGATGTGCCCGAGCTGTTAGGATGTGGACCATCCCTACGGGGTGGCATTCTTTCGTTCATCTTGTCGAGGCCTTTGGCCTCTTCGAAGCTGCCGATCTTATGAGAACTGATTGCTGTATAGAGAAAACAAAAAAGAAACACAATATAGTAAAAGTCACTATTTTTTTCAAAGTTGTTGATGCTCTACACGCTTCCATTTTTTAAAAATTTACTTTTTTGGCAAAAAACAAAATGGTTCTTTCATTTTTTGTGCACGCAGTACAGCCCTCAATTCTACTGATGCGCTTAGCTGTCATAAGAGTGATGGCTGTTCATGCAAGTCCTTGTTTAGTAGAAGATTGATCGACACATCTGGTAGTGAGAAGGGTAGTTCCTATGACGATGGACCCGAACTGTTGGGGTGAGGAGGAGGAGGAGCATCTCTGCGGGGTGGCATTTTTCATTCATCTTGTCGAGGCCTTTAGCCTCTTCAAAGTTGCAGATCTTATGAGAACCGATTGCTGTATAGAGAAAGGAGAACAAAGCGAGAGAACATGCAGTTTGAAAAGCAACATGCAAAGTTAAAAGACCCATGCCACAGAAGAAGCAAGTTAAGAACTCTTTCAGTACAGCATAATTAAAAAGAACCACTCAGCGGCTCAAATATTGCTACAGTTAATCAGTTTTTGCCAAGATTGAATTCAATACACCACTGCAGTCACTGTCGCAATATCAAGCCTCGTTTAAAAAAAAGGTGCGCTAATTGGTGCACTGGGCTCTTCCAGATGATTTTCATACACCCCATGAATAGTGCAACTGAATTTCATCACCACTATGGAAGGCATGACTGGAATTGAGTATGCCTCCTCATATGAGGTATTGAATACATTTGAAATAGTCATGGTCAGGTCTTGATCAAGGCATGGTTATCATATGCAGTGCATGTGACACCTATGCATTGATCATGACCTGATCATGTCTATTCCAAATGAATTCAACACCTCATATGGTAGGCAGTGCTTCCATATGGGAAGTACAAAATTTCTCTGGAATAGCCCATTAATGAGCTAATTCTCTTTTGACATCAATTTTAATCACATACATATTATTATTACCCATAGAATTATTTATAGTACGGTAAATTACCAAGTATAATATAGTCTAGCAAAAGCTAGTACGAAATTAAAAGCATGGTCATGAGAAATTTTCTCACCTATTACTTGTGCACATTGGCTGATATTCTCAAAAAAAGTCTAACTTTAGACCCAGGTTAAAACTAGAGTCAGTCCTTCATGGATCGACCTTTATTAGGCGACAACATTTCTCATGGAAGGGATGTTCCAGACCCATCCATAAGAAACTTTCTTACCTAGTGCATCTCAGTGTGTGTTATTAGATAAAGGTCTGTCATGAAAGACTAACCCTGGTTTAAAGTTGGGTGTAAAGTTAGACTCCCTTTCAGAATACCAGTCATTGTGTTAGATTTTATCATGCATCGGTACTGGTGCAGTCTGCCAACCAGTGAGTGAGCAGTCAGTGAGCAATATACCTGACAATCTAATACATATGCATTGTACATGTTGCAGTAGCCTATACACGAATCCGACGGGGAAGCCTCGAAAGGACACCCTCTACGTCGCCGCCGCCATTGCTGGGGGGCATCCTGGCTACCAAACACACAGTACACACGCCGCATATTGCCTTTTACGTGCTTAACGAACGAAAAGAATTTACAAAGTACCTTTTTCGCTATTTTTAACAATTTTCACCGTTTATTTCCATGGATTTATGGAAGGCTGATTGTCAGGGACTGGCCTAAACTGGAATTCCAGGCTAAGTGTCTTATTGTTTGTTTGTAAAAATGAAGGTTTTCCTCACTCGCCCCCGGTTTGCGTGAACTTGAAATGAACGCCTATGGTCAGAATAGTGTTAAAATTGGTAATAACAGCCGCGTGAAAAAAAAAAAATCATTTTTCGTAAATTCAACACATCCATACAAAATAAAGTTAACAACAGAATGTTGATATATTCCGTGTAAACGTGAAAAATTTGAATAGTTTCCCAAAGAACCGGTCGTATTTGCTGAAAAACGTGACAAATCTTCCGATGCGGGTTTTTGATGTTTTAGAAAGTATGCGTCCGTGCCCATGTGAATTCATTTCGGAGATCTTAACAAAATTAGTCTCGTTGTGCATGGAATAGGCTACGGCCTAGACTATCAGTACACGTGAGAAATGCCCGGCCAGTTACAATGTGGTATATTAGAATGAAATGGATACGATGATTGTTTTGGGTTTTCTGTACATGTAGTGATGTACGTGTAAAGTGAACATGTGGAACTAAATTTAACTAGTGGTTTTTAAAATGACTTTTGTGAAACGACAATCGTATTTAAAGCAAACTAAATGAAAAACATAATATCCTAAAAAAAAAGAAGCTTGCAGTTTGGGGGTTTTCCCATTTGGGAACCGATGCATCTGGTAAGGCTGCAGACATTCACATTTCTTCAATGTGTCATTGGCGAGTGAATCTCACATCGAGTTCGTTTCCATTTTTGTAACTTTATATCGCTATTTGTGCAGCAAGAAATTTACAATTTTAATCCTGAGCCCGCCATGTGATATCAAATACCCTGGGAGCTAGCAGAGATTTGTAACACATCTCAAGTACAAAAGGTTTGCGTAATTAAAATTGTTTGACAGACTTACAGGAACCCCTGAAACGTGATTCCTTCTTAAGTGTGCCGCAAGTGGTGCCTTATGAGAGGGGCCAAACCAAAGTTTGTACAGGGGTCACAATTTGTAAAAATTGAATTCCAATCATGTATTGAAAGGCACACCATGTTATGTGTCTAACCATAAGATTCATAAAAGGTATAGTTTGTATATGCTCAGAAATCCTAAAGTTCAGAGTTATAGGCTAAAAACAGCAAACATCAATAAACAGGTCCAATTTCAGTTGTACAGAGAGTGGTCAAATTTAAATTGCCCCGATTTTGGATAAAAAATTGCAATTATTGGTGGAGCTCATAGGAAAAATTAAGGAAATATTTTTGAGTGTCCAAATGCCTTGCTTAAGAAAGTAGGGGGGTAACAAGATCAAGCCCCATTGATTGCAATGGAGTTTGACCTTCTGTGCCCCCTACATCGAAAACTAAGCATTTAGACAGTCCCCACACTATCCTTATTTTAATCCTATGACTCCACCAATAATTTGCACCCATTTTTTTAGTCCAATCGGCGCAATTGTAAATTTTGACCCCTGTACAACTGAAATTGACCCCTTATTATTGATTTTGCTGTTTTTAGCCTATAACCCTGAAACTTTGAGCTGTACACATTACAAACTTATACCTTTTCTGACTCCCTATGGTTAGACACATCAGGGGTATGCTTTTCAACATGATTGGATCAATTTACAATTTGACCCCTGTTACAAAACTTTGTTTTGGCCCCCTCTCTTAAGGCACCACTTGCGGCACTTAAGCATCACGTGTCAGGGGTTCCGGTCAGTTGGTCAACATATTAATCACTCAAATCTTGTGTACTTGAGATGTGTTACAAATGTGTGCTAGCTCCAGGCGCTAAAATAGAATAACAGTGAAATAGTGTTGAGTTCTGAAGTCAGCAACTGATCAAAATTTCGCTTCTTTGTGGTAACCACTGTAAACGATCAGCGAGTGTATAACGAGAAATGACAAAAGATGCCCCAGCTCATGGTGGATGGTGAGTGAGCACAGACCCACGGCGTAGGGGCGATCATAGTCGCCATTGGCATTCGTGATGCTCACACCACAACCCAAATATCAATGTTATTTACACAGTAGCCTTTTTGTGTATGAAAGCGTATCAAATCATGGAACAAGTGTCGTACCACCCGAGACCCACCTCACACCACTTTGCGAAAGTTAAACTGTTTGTGTTATCGTTTTATGTTCTACCACTAAATTAGGCGAAGGGTTAACAAAAAAATTTTTGTTAGCTATTTACAGGCTCAAATTGAAACAGGCTCATTAGCATTAATGAGACAAACGGTTAGTACAGACCCAATAAGAGCATATGAATTTGATGTTATTGATTAATAAATGATATTTATAGTGATAGTACGTATAAAAAACCAAGTCTATTATAGATCTGTGCTTTGCCTCAATTCTTCTTAAAGATGCATTAAGATATTGTCAAGGAAGATAATGGAAATTATAGCTATAGTATCATTTTACAAAGTGCTCAAGTCCAATTCAAATGCAGTACGGTACTTCATTTGTAAGAAATTTGCAAAAAGATACCTAAATAATTCTGTGGGAACCCACACTACAATCGTCAAAGATCTAAAATTTGAAAAAAAAAGGAAGTTCTAAGTGCTAAAACTAATACTGAAAGTTGAAAAAAAAAAACAAATAGTGAGCTTGTAGTAGTTTATTTTGTGGAGATTACTTCTAGCTTCATGAAAAAACAAGCCAAATCACACAAACGAGGTTGAAGAACGCATTTTGTACCCTTGATTGGACCTATTAGAACTCCTCACCTTTATAAGCACCCCCCAGAACATGGCCCGACTTGCAAATCATTGTATCAATTACAGCGCCCCTCCATTTTGGAGAGTATAGGGCTGTACACTCACATGAGTCCATTAGACATGTCAACTGCATATGTGACTAGGATCTTCGGCGTATTTCTCAGGCAAATATTACATGTGTACCAGGTTATCTTTTAATTTTAAAATTAAGTAAAGTGGTGTTGAGGCTAGACACGACTGTACCAAGCTTAGTAGAAAGTTAGGTGTAGCCGGCATGTAGTTAAGGCTTTCTATGGGATTTTGCAGTCAAAAGTAATTATGGCATGTGTACCAAAACTTACACCCCCCCAAAAAAAAACGAAGTGAACTTAAGCACCCGGGCGCAACAATAGGTCGAAACGGTATCCGTAAACCACTGTCATATTTTCTCTATCATTATAACTAACTACACCCCCAATTTTGCCAAAAGTGTATTTTCATTTTTTTAGTGGTGTGGTTTGGGAAATGTTATATAGTAAAGATTGCTGTGAAAAAAACTAAGCTAGAAAATAACGTTTTCACATGAATAATGATTCTGTATTCAGATGGTGGGAGATGGAATTTCACATTTCTACAGAATCACAGGACTACAGACTTGCGTCATGTCCATACAGGGGCGGATCCAGATTGAAAAACGTCAAAATTCCGGGGGGGCTGAAGGCTGAAACTTTCCAAAATGGGCTGGCTTTTGCAAGAGAAGATTGTGCAGATTACCGGAGTGCGCGCGCCCAATATGCACACTACTGAATCCGCGCCTGCACTACCCCCAACCATTTTCATTAGTGAAATGGCAGATGGCTCTGGGCTGGATTTTGCTTGTTACCCGTACCGACAATATCATCAATGTTACATGACGCTCATGGCGAGCACTGGCTACGAATTGTGTAAATATATGAAGGTTGTAGGATTCTTCATGGAGACCATGTGGGTACAGGGTACTATGTGTATGTGAAAAAAGTAGAATTTATTTATGAGATGTTCCAGGAGGGAACCAGGAAACCAAGGTCCCGACAACTTGAGCACAAGGGAACAGGAACCAAAGTCAAAGGTAGGTCACTTAGAGGAAGCCTTTAAATTCAGTGATTGTTAATTTCCTTTTCAGGCACAACAGTGATGAAAAATTTGTTGATAGAATGCAATACTTTCAACCAAAGAGCAAAAATTGGAATCAGCATATTTTTAAAAATGAGCTGATTGGGTTGAGGGTCATTTGAGACAAAAGAGGCAATGTGGTGTGTGGGTTACTTGTGTGTGTGTGTACTCGTGTTTGTGGTATGTGTGTGCACGTGTGTGGGTGTGGGACAAGGATCGCTTGCATAAGTGTCACTTGTTCGATGAATGGGTCATACATTAATGCTGGAGAGGTGGGTTTTGAAAAGTGCAACATAGTGTTTTGTGCATCAACGTTCAACTGCATTAGGCGGCTTCTTTATTGAAAATGGCGCACAAGATTAAGCATGAGTTTAATTAAAGTTCGGTTCGCAGCATGTGTGTGTGCGGGTGTGTGTGTGTGTGTGTGTGTGCGCACGGTTGTAATGCACATATGAGCATGTTAAAGCTATGTGGTGTCTTTAAATATGTATCCAAATGCATGTGTTGTTGGGACAGCTCAAATAGGCCTATGCAGTTCTTAACAAAGACTGATTAGTTGAGAAGTTGTTAAGAGAGGGTCAAAGTGATTATGCGTTAGTCGTATCACACAGCAAAGCAAGGACCTGTGCATGCCTAAGATTATGCAAAGTACTTGTCTCTTTACAGCAAAACTGGTTTGGCGGGGAAAGATGCAAATATGGCATCTCGAAAAAATCAGGTATAGCATTACTTAACCACAGAGATTATCATTTAAGACCGTTAAGGGCATCGGATAGCCTTGAATTCCAGTAACAAAGAGAACAATTTATTAAATGGACAAGATTTTGAAAGACCGTTAGGACCCTTTCAAAGTCCATCTACTTTTAAATTCCAACATCCTATTGACATATTAGTTTTCTGCTAATGAAAAAAAAAAATACCATTATAAAGCCACTACCAATGATTTCCTTCAAAATTTAAGCAAACCCTCATTTGCTTTGACGTGAGGTTTCTGGCATCTGTACTGGAAAAGGTAATGTACTGTACTGTTTTACTGCATGTTTAACACAGATGGTACAATTGTTGATGTGCTAAACATCAATTAATTAAAAAGATAATTGAACAGAGGACAAATTTGAAAATGACTGATTGTGGCTTTTAAATGTTCAGGGGATTTCAAATTGATAGCGTACACTTCCTAGACTACACTTAGTAGGGTGCTCTTGCCCCCAGATAGAGCGCAAGTAGGCAAATCCCGTGGGGTCAGACCTTTGAGTGTTATACCTCTCATACTCCTCTCTGTTAAGACAAAACAAAACATTATACCAAACAGCTTATTTAACAATGTGAAACAAACCAAAAAATAATTTTCAGTATGATTCTAAAGGGGCAATGTGACATTTTAAGGCATTCATATATTCTCCTTTCATGCAGTCACCAATTTAATATATCTTTTTGCCAGTCTGGACAACAACCGACTAACCATTGGAAATGGCTTTCCGCAAGAGCCGTACCCCATTATATAATACAAAGGAAATCCATTGTTGTTTTAAAGAACTTCTTCGGAAGGACAACAAAACAAACTAACACGTAACCTCCTATCACTGTCTTACTTGTGGAAACCTAACCACAATGAAATTATTTTAAAACCCACATGAATGCTACTATGATATTACACACTGCTTTGCTCCATATACCGATTCCTTGCAATTGGGGCCCCCAAAAAATTTTATGCCATGATCTGATGGCTTTTATGTTAAATGTAGGTGGTCTGAATTTTCATATCATGCTTTTTTACTCAATGCAAAGCCATATCAACAAAAAAACTTTGCCCCAATTTTGAGCTAAATATTGCTCCAATCTCCAGCATTTTCAATATAATACAATCTGTTAGCACTCTGGTCCAGAGAATATTATGTGTGGTTGCACATTTGGGGTACCTTTTTATTCAAACCATCTAAAGAACATTTCTCAGTCTAAAATTTTGCAGTAACAAAATTTATTTTGATGAGGTTAAGTAAGGGGGAGGGGAGGACAAGGAGTCAATAGTCACCCCCCTTTAAATAACTTATATGCGTATATTTCCAACTGTACCTTTATTGTGAGGATTGAAAAAAAGATGCGACTTACATGGAAGTCTTTGGAGATGCATTACCAATACAATGGGTCACTAGGGCAAGTAAGCCAGTAGTGGATACAGGTACATGACTTCTTTTAATTATACCCTCCAATTTTTGATTAAAATATTATTTCTCATTTTATTTGAGAAGACTTCTCACGGGAAAGTACTTTGTTTATGATCAAAAGAGACCATGGGAGTCTAGTGCTGTTTGTGCAAAATGCACCTGTTCTTTATTGATAGATTGTGCAAGAGAAGTGAATGGGAATTCCCCCAAAATGCTAAACTTAGAAACTGAGTCAACTTGTTTATATCTTTAAGATCAAACAATCTTGCATGATCTGGGGGATGCCCCCATGGAGTTTAATATGTGATGTAATTTATGGAATTCCAATTGGTCGCTATGCATGGTATGTTTATGGCATTAATGCTGTGTATATCTATTTTAAGACTTGTGGGAACTCTTTGTGAAGTCAGTATATGATGGAGATTTGAGTAGCTCGGGGCCGCAACCTCCAGTAACAGCAGCTAGAAGTTATCTAGTTTTACTGCAATGAGTATCAGACCATAAAGTACCTTGTGCCAGGATTTATATTCCATGTGAGCAGTGTCTATAATTATTCTACTGTCGTCTTTGAAGCCGAAATTGCTGGGATCAAAATAGGATTCCAAATTGGGGACAGAGAGAAATCGTGGTGCTTATCTTGCCTGGATATACTGTTGATAATTAGTGTTCGGCACGGACCTTATTATCTAACCTGTCGTCTTGACTGCTGGACAAAATTACTTTCAGGACTGAGAAGCTTCCCATGGAATATATACCTGAGGAGTTTTGTGACTTTGCATGCTGTCTTTTGGAGTCTTCGCTGTGAGGACATATCATCGATGAACTGCACTTCTTGTGGAGATTAGTGGACATTCTTGTTTACAATTAACCTTATAAATCTTATAAATTGTGTGTTATCTTACGATGTCAATGTTTTGTTTGGACAAATCAAATTCTTGAACCAAATCAATTAAGATCATTAAAACTGTTTTAATTAATAAAATAAAAATTTAATCACTTGTGCCATGCTCATTTAATTGTGTTTGAAAGGTATTTCTGACCTTTGACTTCTACGATAACTCATAACATCTTCATGGTGCCCTTTTGTAACCAGTCTTTCTGCTCAATCTATAATACTTAGTACAGAGGTTTAGATGGCCATATGCATTACATGTACTTGTACACAAATGTGGAATTCTTTTGCTTGATGGATCCTGAACACAAAGATTCCACATGCCGTGTACAAGCCAACAGGCTTGTTTCGTGGTAACCCAAACCTCCGTCCTTGTCATATTTCAAACTAATGCACTGGTTAGTTGTCCTGTCCTTCTCTCCACTACATGGAATTAAAAATGACTTGGACCATTATGAGAACGCATACTCATGTAAGCGCAACAAGTTTAACGCAAGTTCGGCCATACTTTGACCATTGCGTCATGGCGCCAACGAGGTGCAATGAAAAATATAAACACCAACCTGGCTCACGCCAACACACAGACTACCATGCGTGCTTGCGTTCCTATTCTGTCCACAAATTACACACTATAATCAACAGTTAATAAAAGTGCAAATAAAAAAGTGTTGCTG